>BDUI01013470.1:34552-47276 GCA_002335545.1 Apodemus speciosus | reverse complement strand
GGACATTGGGGGGCGGGGAAACCAGGAAAAAGGGAAATGAAATGTAAATAAAGAATATATCCAATAAAAAAAAAAGAAAAAAAAAAGGTAGTATGATGCTTCTGTGGTTATCTTGGGTTTGTTATGAGATGAATTTCTTGAGATTTCTTGGGTGTAGTTTCCCTCCTTATGGGAGCTCCTCCAAAAAGCCACTTCTTGATGACTGAGAGTGAGGGTCTGGCTTTTCTGGCAGGGGTCTTGGCCTTGGACACAGCTTTCTTATTCAGTGGCCTCACTTTCCCTCTCTGAGCAGCAGGGACTTTACATTCAGGCTTAGACCCTCTCTGCTTCATGGATACCATCTTCCCTTGGGACTTGACTAGTGTTTTCTTCTGTAAGTGCCTCTTGGGTGGTGGTTCTTCACCCTCAGAATCTTCTGATGATTCATCCTCATCCTCAGAGCCATCTGACTCTTTCCTTGGAAATAGAACTCTCAGGCTGGGGTAATAGAGGGAGCAAACCTGGAAGGTGCTACTGAAGCCCTTCCCAGAGATCTGCTCCAGCTGCCCATTCTTCTCACATTTCTGCAGAGGTTTTTGTGTTGTTTTTTTCAGCAAATTCATTTGATAGTTAGAATTGGTCCCTGGGTGGTTCTCCAGGACATACTTCTTCAGAGCAGTGGTGGAGCAGGTCTTTGGCTCATTCATGGCAGTAATGGCAGACAAGATTTCATATTCCATCAGGCTTCCATCAAGCAGGGGTTTCTCTCCTGATTTCTTCCAGCTGGAATGTCCCCAAAGCACCTTTGCCAGTAATCTGCTCTAACTGACCTCTCTCTACTGCTCTCTGAAGTGCATTCTTCAACGACAGGGACCTGATGTCCACTCTAAGCATAGGATAATACTGAGACACGTATTTCCTTATGAGACTATAGGAAACTACTTTAGGTTCACAGAGTTGAGTAAAAGCCAATGGGAGAACATCTTCCAGTTTTTCTTGTGGTTCTGGATCCACTGCAGAGCCCTTCTTCTTTCTGTTTTTGGATTTCTGAGGTGTTTTTGATTTCTGGACCACCACAAAACTGCCAGACGCAACTTTTCCTTTTAGCTGTTTGATGACTCCTCTGTTTAACTCTCTTTCCAGTGCTTGCTTAAAGAGATAGCCTCTTCTCTCCAGATCCAGAGAAGGGTTCTTATGAACGATGTACTTTTGAATAGCAACCACTAATGCATCACTCTTCTGGAAGCATATCTTAATAATCTCAGTTAAGATTGCATCCATCTTGAGTGATGGAGAGGCAGGCATTAGTGTTTGTTCTGGGCCCTGGCTAGCTAGCTGGCAGAGAGAGTAGCCCAGGCAAGGATCATTTTTGTTTTGTTTTGTTTTGTTTTTCACTTTCTTCTCCTTTTCTTTAGACTGATCCTTCCCATCTTCTTTGGTTTCCTCAGCAGACTTGTTCTCTTCGTTCTCTCCACTCTCAGGGTCCCCCTTGGGCTGCTCTGCCTCACTTGATGTAGCAGCAGGTAGAATCTCATTCTCTTGTTCTTCTACAGTAGAGATAGAATCCTCTGAACTTCCATCTGGTTCTGGTTTTTCTTCCTCCCCTTCAGCAAGTTTGCTTTGGGTGGAGTTTCCTGGGTAGAATTTCCAGGTCAACTCTTTTGCTTTCTAACCTAACATGTCCCTGTGCATCAGCTGAGCTCCTGTTAGAAGTGGGAGTTCCTTAGGATTGATGAGTTCACCTTGAGACATATCAGTTGCCACTCAAAATAATTTATAGGCCTGAATACTGATGAAACACTGAAGCCTCTGCTGTTAATCACAAGGGTTTTTCCTAATGGCTCCAGTGTGGTGAAGGATCAGTCTCTGAGCTCTGGCACCCATGTTCCATTCCAGCCTGTCACTGTTGCAGAGGACCACCGCCCAGACCGCTGTCCTCCAGGCTAGGCACAAAGCTCTGCCACCCCCAGAAGTTTTCTTCTATGATTGTGTTGAAAATGTTTTCTGGCCCTTAGAATTGGGAATCTTTACTCTCTTCTATTCCTATTATTCTTAGGTTTGATCTTTTCTTGTGTCCTGAATCTCCTGGATGTTTTGGGTTAGGAACTTTTGCACTTTGTATTTTCTTTGACTATTGTTTCAATGCTTTCTATGGTATCTTCTATGCTGGAGTTTCTCTCTTCTATCTCTTGTATTCTGTTTGTGATGCTTGCTTCTGCAACTCATGTTCTCTTTCCTAGGTTTTCCATCTACAGGGTTGCCTCCATTTGTAATTTCTTTATTGTTTCTATTTCCATTTTTAGGCTCTGGATGTTTTTGTTTAATTCCTTCATGTGTTTAATTGTGCTTTCCTGTATTTCTTTAAGGGAATTATTTATGTCTTCCTTGAGGTCTATCATCTTCATAGATGGAATTTTAGGTCAGAATCTTGCTCCTTATTACTTGCTAGTACCTCTCTCAGCATGCTCCAAGTAGAAAAAATAGCAGGAGCTATGTCTTTACCTCCATTCTTACTATACCAGTTTTTAAAGTCTATTCTTTTTGTAGCCCATGTTTCTATATCTAAAATTCCCTGGTCTGGAAACCAGGGGCTATCTATACAGCTGGAGAAAATAAGTCAGCTGGCCAGTGTTAACCTTAGTTCCTTTTTTCTTAAGTATATGCTTAATAATGTTATCTAATCATAATTTATATCTTAGAACATATATAATAATATATCATGTAATATAGTATAATATAATAACAATATGTTAACAATAATATGTTCAAAAATATCTGTTAATAAATGTTAGCCATCTTCAAGACCACAGAGTTAACTGAGGAGGGCCAAATGTGGAGTTGGGGATTGGGGTCRGTGCTAATAGTAGCCAGTGGAGGCCACTGCTGGTAGAGCTAATAGAGGGCTGGTTCAGAAAGCAGCAGACTGGGGAAATGGGGGAGAAGTGGGGAGGGACTCCTGAGGATGGCTGCCAGTAACTAGAGTTACTCAGCTGATTTTTCTCTGAAGTAATAGAGTTTGATTTACTGGGGCTGGTACTCCCTGCAACAAGGGAGAAACTGTCTTTAAATTCTTTGGGGCCTGGCAAGAAGGAGAATAGAAAATGGAGGGGGGAATCATGCACATACATACACACACAAAGAGAGACACATTGAGTCAATAAAGCAAGACAAGCTCCAACAATTTCACACATAGACAGAGAGACAGACAAACATAGTGGATGAATAGAGCAGGCTCCAATAAGCAGCTCCAACCATTTTACATACATACATATATACACACATACATATTGGTGGATGGAGCAAACTCAAAGGAGTAGGCTCCAACACCTTTTGTTTGCCTCCCACAGCTTACATATCCCAGCAGAATTTTTCAAGCAGGATAGAATTATAATGTGACTACATTCTATTTTTCTTCTAATAAATGGCTGTGAAAAAACAGTGTGTTCCCCAATACCTTCACATGAAAAAAAATTATATAGTTCAGGCTAAAAAAAAGTTATTCCCAAGAACCCAAGTACATTTATAACTAAGCAATTTGTTATAGATTAACAATTTGTGGGCAAGAGAGGTAGTTTTCTCAACCAGTTTTTCTGACTGGCAGGCAACAATTTGTGGTTACAAAGAAAAGGTCAATTGTTTTATTATTTATCTGTAATAGTAATCTTGTAAGAATCTTAAAAGAATCACAAGTTTAAACTTTTATATAAAAAACAATCTGTCATTTCTACTTTAAATCCTCAGAATACACATCCACTCATCAGCAATTTTTTTATTAAATTATATCAGGAAGCTGAGGGCAAAAATGGGTATAAGAAATTCATTACCTTGATCACCAGCCCAGCTTCAGCAAAAGAATTACATCATCCTGTGCTGCCATTGTTTTTGTTCCCTGACCTTAAAAAAATCCCTAGCTTACCTGTTAAGAGTGTATTTTTCTGAACTTGAAATTGGTCCATAAGATTTTTCTACATCAAAGCTACTAGCAAAAAGCATCTTAACCTAACTTCATTAACAATTTATTTTTCCAAATGTTTTCTAAGGGCGGTGGTCATTGCTAACAATCTATATCTCTTAAATTCTTTCTTAGGGTAGTGATTAAATCTTTACTCCAGCAGCAATGCCTGAAAGAAATCAAGCATCATTACTGTGAGTGCCAGAGATACGCCCAGTGAGGGAATTGGAAGCCTTCTTAGAGTTTCCATACAATTCTTAGATTAAGAGAATGTGAAGGTAACAAGCAGAGCAAAACTCCACAACAGCACGAAGTCCTCGAGACACACAATCCTCTGTCTGTGCCTCTCCGAGGCATGCCCACTGTGACTGGGCCAACCGGTGAGTTGCATCCCACAAGTTCTAAAGCCATTTGTTGTTCTTCCTGCATGGCCCTCAACAAAATGTCTTTTGATTTCAAACCATTCTCTAGGTCATTCACTTAAACTTCCCTTTTAGAGTAAAGATGTATTCCCAGACTGTCCCTAATTCCACCCTCCATCCTCAACCCTTCCCTCTTCCAGGAACTGCTCCTTTCCTTACTCCAGAGATGAAGTTCCCAGGTGCTACCAGGTTCTCCTCCCCAGTTACGCCAGAAGATAAGTGGAATACAGAGCAGGCAGAAATAAAAAACAAAAACCTGAGTCCTGGTACTTGAATTAGAGCCTTAAATCAGACTGGACCTGAGTGCCAGCCCTAATTCCTGGATTATGTGACTATGAGTTGTCAACTTGGTCTTCTGATATCTGTAATCTAGACTCCTAGATGGCAAAAGGTTACATGGGATGTAGGGGTGAAGTCTCTAAACCACCCCTGACTCTAAAGCTCTACAGGCAATAAATTACTTCTGATTTTGTTTAAAATAACACACACACACACACACACACACACACACACACACACACTATTCCTGTTAATAAGGCAAGAGTGCATTAAAGTCTATAGCTAAATGAGAAGACTCTGCCTTTCACTGTGAAGTAGAAGTATATAAAGCTCTTAACTTCTCCATCTGTTGTACTTGGGAAATGGGGGACATTTCTTTTTTTTTTCTTTTCTGAACTCACTTATGACTACTCAACTTTAGTCCCATCAATATGTTTATAAGAAATCTGTCACTGTCTATCTGCTTACTATCCTACACTCTCAGGATGAAATCATGCAATGTAGCCAAAAGATCAGAAGGGGGACATTCAAACCATCTCTCAGGCAGATGGAAAACCAAACATTTCTGAAAGTCAAGAATACTGCATCCTTTCCCCCAGCATGCAAAGAATTTACTTTTTGGTTGTGTTTTGTTTTAATTTATGAAAATGACTCCTTGCCTCATTATTGACTTACTGAAGCATTCATAAATGCAAGTCATTCTGAGTGGATGATGGCCAGAAGTGAAACAAAAATAAACCAAATGAAATTTAGTTTAATTATGCATTAAAATGTGCTTATGAATGCACAGTTCAAAAACAAAATACATTATGTATGAAATTGAGTTACATTACTGCTTTGATGTCAAAACCAAAATGTCTCAGAGTTCACAGGCAAAGTTGTTAATAAACACAAGAAAGCCAAGACTGATTATTCTTGATAATAATTATATTTTAAATTTATCAGAACTTTTATGAAAAAATCCACTTTATACCTAAATCGTTGACCGTTATATCTGTGATGAAATACATTTTATTGAAGTTACGTGCCATGATCTTAAATCAGTATTCTATAAGCCTTGGAAAACAGATATCTATCTCTTGGTGATATCAGGGGATCTGGGTTTGCCAAAATTGGTTGATTTTCATGTTGATGTACCAAAATATCTCATAAAATCAACTAAAGAAGGAAAAGTTTATTTAGGCTCACAGTTCAAAGATACAGACTATCATAGCAAGTATACTGGCTAGATTTATGACAATTTGACACAAGCTAAAGTCATTTTGGGAAGAAGGAACCTCAATTGAGAAAATGTCCCCAACAGACTGGCCTGTGGGTAAGCCTGTGGGGTGTTTCYTTGATTTATGATTGATGTGAGAGGGATCACTGTGGGAGGTACCTCCCAGGGCAGACAGTCCTGGATGCTATAAGAAAGCACGCTGAGCAAGTCATGAGGAGTTAGCCAGTAAGCAGCACTCCTTCGTGGCGTCTACTTCAGTTCCTGCATCCAGGTTCCTGCCCGGATTTACTTCAGTGATGGACTATATTTAGAAGTATAAGCTGAAATAAATCCTTTCGTSTCAAAGTTTCCTTTGGTTATGCTGTTTTATCACACCAATAGAAACTTTAACTAAGACAGAAATTGGTACCAGATTCCTGGAACATTTCTGTAACAGGCCTGATTGTGCACTAGGGAGGATTGGAGTAAGAGTTTGGAACTCTGAATATTGCGTTTTCAGAGCTTAACAGGCTGTTGTGGTGACTTGGAAGATAATGCTAAGAGCCGTGTAGAAGATTCGAGCCTGGCTTGTAAAGTTTCTGAGGGAAACAAAGACTCTGTGCAGGCCATTTGTGTAACCATTTGAATTCAGAACTTATGGTTCTGGTTGCTGAAGTGGAAGCCTGGGGACTGAGTAACAGAAAAGACCCAGGAAAGTCAGATCTTTGCTTTGCTGGAACAATCAATACTTGCCATCTGGAGCAGATGAATCAGCTGTGATTAAGAAGAGACCAGCATCCTTGTGGTGGAATATTCTGGGCTATGTTTCTTTTGGGTCAACATTCACAGCTGAGGTTCATAAGAGGCCAGTACCTTGTGCTGGCGGCCTAACTTGGAGTAATGTATAAATGTGGGGAGCGCGCTGAGGCTTGGTGCAGTGAAAAGCCACGGGAAGCCATTGCTGAAGGTGCCGTATTCAGCATAGCGCTGAGGAGTTTGAAGACAAACATATCTGATTCTAAGTAAACTTTACTTGTTTTTAGTAAATGACTATATAGTAAATCACTATAATGGCTATCTATAGTGCCTATCCGTATACAAGAGCTCATGCTAACCTCCAGGCTCCTTCCGTATAACAAATGCCTGTGAAAATCAAAGAGGTACAAACAAATGCTACACAAGACAGAGCCTGGACGCTGACTGAATGGCTTAATTAAAACATCACCCTGCAGTCCTGCATAAATATGAATCAGCGATTTGATTCATATGATCTAGAGCCTGCAGGGACTGTGATAGCTAATGAAACTCCTTTTTATGCCAGGCATCCATCTTGGTACCAACTAGCCATTCGTCTCTGGCTCTAGTCCCTGGAAGGGACTGGGAGGGCTCTTGTTGGACCGCCTGCTCTAGCGAAGGGCAAGTCTCTCTCTGGAACTTTCTGGAACCCTGGTCCAAAGCTGTGGCTCACGCTAGTAGGAAACGTTATCAGAAACATCTGGTTTACATCCGCTTTGAACAAGTCTAAGGCCTACTAGTTTAGAAGGGCCTCCTGAGACTGGTGTGTTTAGAGCAATTTCTTGTCTCTAGTCGGTTGGAAATTTGCTGGCACAGATATAGACTATGAACAGAAGATAAAATTAAGGTCCTGTCTTAATTAGGGTTTCATTGCTGTGCAAAAACATCATGACCATGGCAACTCTTATAAAAGAAAACATTTAATCGGCGCTGGCTTACAGTTTCAGAGGATTAGCCTCGCAGTCTTGCCTCTCATGGGAAATATTTTTATTAAACATTTTGAATGCCATATTCAGAAGGTCTCTGAGGAGTTTGAGAACCAACATTGTACTTATTAAGTATATCTGATTTTAAGTAAACTTTACTTGTTTTTAGTTACTTGCTCGAGGAGTAATCTTGAAAACATACTCAGAAGGCTAAATTAAGCTTGTCCCTGAAAATAAATGGCATTTGTACTCAGCATGATCACAAGCACAGTTCTGATCATATTTTAAAAAACTGATCATTTATCAGGTGACTGAACACTAGCTTGGATGTCTTAATTATCATTAATAGTTTATAACAAGTTAATAGCCTTGACAAGACTAGGATTTTATAGTTTTAACTGTTAAATTTAGCCTTAAAATTATACTTTTTGAAATGAAGCTCTCTTAATATTAAAATAAAACTTTAAATCATAAATGCAGCCCAGAGAGAGACTGGAACAAATTTAAAACTATAGATGTAGTTCATAGAGAGATGGGGAGCCTTGTTTGCTTGCTCCTTTCACAGTGCACCATTCCAGGATATCACAGTCCCTTCTTAGACTCAGCTTATTGGTATAGTTAAAGCACAACAAACTTAGCAAAGACAGAGAAGCTAGCCATGTGTCTTAAAGTCAGTTATTGTTAACATGAGTAGACCATCTTACTTATCAAATACATGTATTTATTAAATATATGCTCTTATCTAAAAGTTTTAGAATAAAAATCATTATTTGTAAATCCATCCTAATTCAAAATACCATGAAGACCTATTGTTGCTTTCATATGCAGGTTTATTTGGGTTTTGTTTAAGAGCTAATCTTTCTGTTATAAGTTTTAAGTTAACTTCTTTGCTTAGAATTTTATAGGTTTCTTTTTTTTTTTAAATATTTTGGTTATTTAATGTATATGACTACACTGTAGCTGTCTTCAGACGCACCAGAAGAGGGCATCGGATCCCATTACAGATGGTTGTGAGCCACCATGTGGTTGTTGGGAATTCGGGACCTCTGGAAAAGCAGTCAGTGCTCTTAACCTCTGAGCCATCTCTCCAGCCCATTTTATAGGTTTCTTTTGACCCATTCCACTCCATGATGGTCTTATAGATCTTGGAAGAAAAAAATATATTTCAGCAAAGTTGTGAATATTCATGACTCTGAACAGAGGGATTTTTTTTTGTTTTTTGTAAATAAGAACAAAGAAATAGGGAAGAAGACAAAGAGTTGGGCATCTGTCATTACATTTAGCATCCTAATTTTGCATCTTAAAATTGCAGTAGAAATCCCAGGATTGAAGGAGTCACGAAGAGAAGGTGACATTTGGTACCATGTGTCAAAGTCAGAGTCCCTGAAGAGAGCCCAGGAGAAGCTATCATGAAAGTTTCAGTGAAAACTCCATTTTGAAGACACCAGTACCAGGGATGAGTACCAAGAACAGCAGCAGCTGTCGGTGGGGCTAGCCTGAGCTTGGGAGACTAGACAATCTGCTTTCAAGTTCATTCGGTTACCGGAAGAATCCAGTGGCTTTCAGATTCTCAAACTGAGAGCATGGGTGTCTGGCTATCAGCCAGGCAGAGGTTGTCCTCTGATCCTTGACAGCTGGGCCTTTGCATAGGCTGCTCAAGGTATGACAGCTTCCCCCTTTAAAACCAGATGCTGATGGAATCTATGAAAATGGGCTTGCACTTGACTATCAAAAATAGGTGAGGATAAATAAGCATCGGTAATTAATTGACTGATGACACATCTTGTTTCTCTGAAAAATTGCTGAGCTCCCTGCAGTCTTCATAGGCAAAATATGTGCAGTGTGAAGTTTATCTGAAGGCTTTCGATGAAAGAATTGGGAAAATTACAGGATGAGCAATTAACTTTGGAATAGGGCACACCCTAACTACAAGGTGCAGCAAGACTACAGGACACACCCTGGCTACTGGGCACACCATGGCCACGGGCACACCCTGGCTACAGGGTACAGCAGGCTACAGGGCACACCCTGGTCACAGGGCACACCCTGGCCACAGGGCACAGCATTACTACAAGGCACACCATGGCTACAAGGCACACCATGGCTACATCTAAAGGGAACTGTATTAGTCACTTTCCATCACTATGACTAAATACATACCTGACAAGAAGCAATTTGATGGAGGAAGGATTCATTTTGGCTCACATTTTAGAGGGTTTCAGTCCGTCATGGTAGGAAGGCAGAAGCCTGAAACTGAGACTCTTTATTACCCGGTGCTAATCAAGAAGCAGAGTGAGGGCCAAAAGCGTGGCGAGGCTATAGATCTCAAGGCCCAGCCCCAGGGCCCCATGTCCTCCAAGAAGGTTCCACACATATATCCACAGGCAGCAAAGGAGAGCTACAAATATAGCCAAGTGCAAAAATCATAAATTTGTTTAAATTAACATTGCGGCTGGCATTTTTGGCACTTTTTTTTATTTTACAGGGTAACGTGTGTCACAGTGTGGACATAGAGGTCAGAGGACAATTGACAGGAGTCATTTCTTTCCTTCTACCCTGTAGATCCCAGAGATGAAGCTCAGGGCATTGTGGCAAGCACCTTTACCTGCCCAGCCATCCCACTGGCCCTACAATATTCTTAAACGGCCATTATGCAGTTGTCAAAGATCAACTCCACAGACAAAATCATTGTGTCTTGGTATGAAAAAGATGGAGTTTCCTGTAAGGTAACCCAAAAGCAGCACCTCCAGTCTGGAACCAGGCCTGTGGCAAACAGCTCCTAGTCAAGCCACAGCCGGGATCGGAGGACTATCATCAGACTTCTACACACTTGGTGACGTCAAACGTTACTTTAATAAATGGCAAAGCTCACTTTGTAGAAGAGGAATAAGGCTCTCTTATGTCCAAGAGGCTTGAACCTGTGGAAAACACTGGAGACTGCGCTCCCAGGGAAGCAAAACAGGCTTGGAGGGTGGGAGGATTTTTAAAAGAAAGCAAGTCTGTATATCCCCTCACGGGAGGCAATAAGTGACAGAATATCCTTCTAAAACACTGCATTAGTTACTTATTCATTGTCTATAAATTATCACAAATTTTGCATATTAACATATGTTTATCGTAGAAAATGGATGTGAGTCAGTAATCCGGGCACAAGCTATTTCACACGTCCAGGGAACATGGTAAGAAAATCAAAAGTCGGCACAGCTGAGACACCTTGATGGCTACCTTCTCCCCAAGCCCAGCTCTGCTCTACAGTTGCAGAATCTCAGGAATTTCCTCTTCTCCCAAACCTAATCTGTGGTAGCAGGTGACCCAGGAAGTGATCCTCATACCAGCCACAAGGCCCAGGGTTGCAGAGTCCCTCAGGCTATCAGTAACTGAAACCCAAGTTCTCCCCGCTCAGGATCAGAGGCTGTGCGCCATGCAAAATAGATGGAAGGCCTGGAGGCTGAACAGGAGGGACAGGAAGAAGACCACGGCTGCCTCTCCTTCCTCCAGGCCCTTTATGAGAAGGCCCCTGCCCCAGGCCTGCTCAGGGGATTTGAGATCAAGACTAAGGGGTTTCCTGAGAGGAGTGAATGCCAGAACAGGGCACGTCCCCTGTTTAACAGGTTTTGATGAAGAAGTGATTTAAAACTAGGACGTTGGCTCCAAGTTTGTGGCGGCTCTTTCCCTTCCGCGCCAGGATGAGGAAGACAGAGGACGGCGATATTCACATATAGTAAGATCTTACTAGGGAAAGAAAACACTCAACTGGAAGTCATTAGGGTGGGCAAGCAGTTCAAAAACATTCTACTGAGTAAATTCCATTCCTGAACATTATAAAATGCAAGTAAGTAGATTCACACACACACACACACACACACACACACATTCTTAGGGCATCTACACAGGTATTTTTCCACTTAATTGTAAAAACTGCATCCTTAGAGGAAAAATTATGTCTGGTGTTTATACCTTATTAGTTTTACATTCTTATGAAATGTGATTTATTGAGTTGCAAGTGTCCCTTGCTGCCTATATTACACAGTCAAATCCATATCCAAAGCCACATATAACAAATATACATTTTTATTCTACATTCATTTTTTATTTTTTTTATTCTACATTTATAAAATTTAAAACTAACCATAGCTTTTCTATTGACCTAGAACTGTACTCCATGAAAATTAAGATCCTTAGTGGGAAAATCAGCAGCAAGCCAGCAATTAAATTATCACTGGTGAGGCCCAAACTTTAAATTATGCAGATTATGATAATAAGGAAAGGCAAGGGAACTTTCTCAAAGCAATCTTGAACTCTGAGGTTACCACACAGTGCTTTGTGGAAGCAGCCACGCCCCCACCCCCAACCATTCCTTTGCATGACAACATGAAGTCATTTCTATTCAGAGAAATGTGTTGGTTTTTATCACTCACATTCTTAATATGCCAAGAAAACTAACTTCCATTTCAGTATCCTCGTTCTCAAAAACAGGATACATAAGCCGGGCAGTGGTAGCGCACGCCTGTAATCCCAGCACTCCGGAGGCAGAGGCAGGTAGATTTCTGAGTTCCAGGCCAGCCTGGTCTACAGAGTGAGTTCCAGGACAGCCAGGGCTACACAGAGAAACCCTGTCTTGAAAAAACAAAAAAACAAAAAAACAAAACAAAAAAAAAAAGAAAGAAAGAAAACAAAAAAACAAACAAACAAAAAAAAACAGGATAAGCCAAGGCATGCACTATCAGTCCATTTATCTGGGGCTATAAAAAATATCAGAGGTCAGGCACTGTTTGTTTGTCTGTTTGTTTGTTTGTTTGTTAGTTTGGGAGACAGGGTTTCTCTATGTAAGTGATTTATTTAGCTCAGAATTTGAAAGCTGAAAAATCTCAGAGCAAGTTCCATCTATTCAGTGTCTGGTGAGGAATCCTTTGACTGCAGCATGGAGTTGCAGAGGAACAGAAACAGCCATGTACAGACAGGACAGGGTTGCAATGGTTCACTCCTACAAGAACTATCTGGAATCTTGCAATGCTGCAAACCCTTTCCAGGAAAGAAATCCAATCACCCTCTACTATGCCCCACGCTTTTTTTTCTTTTCTTTTTTTTTTGGATATTTTTCTTTATTTACATTTCATTTCCCTTTTCCTGGTTTCCCCGCCCCCAAATGTCCCATGTGTCTTTTTCCCTCCCC
>BDUI01013470.1:0-20398 GCA_002335545.1 Apodemus speciosus | reverse complement strand
TCTTGGGAATGATTTGATATGTGAGTTGTGTCTTGGGTATTCAGAGCTTCTGGGCTAATATCCACTTATCAGTGACTGTATTACATGTGTGTTCTTTTGTGAATGAGTTACCTCACTTAGAATGATATTTTTACACCACTATGTTCATAGCAGCCTTATTTATAATAGCCAGAAGCTGGAAAGAACCCAGATGTCCCTCAATGGAGGGATGGGTACAGAAAATGTGGTATATTTACAAAATGGAATAGTACTCAGCAATTAAAAACAATGAATTCATGAAATTCTTAGGCAAATGGTTGGAACTGGAAGCTTCTGTAATTCCTGTTGAAATTCCTAAATTATTTGTTTTCAGATTCCTTCACTTTGTGTTTTCTCTATTGCATCAGTTTCTATTTTCAGGTCTTGAACAGCTTTACTCATTTCCTTCCATTGTTTGGGATGTTTGTTTTGTTTTGTTTTGTTTTGTTTTGTTTTGTTTTGTTTTGGCTTTCTTTAATGGATTTACCCATTTCCTCCCATTTTTTGTGTTTTCATGCTTTCTTTGAGTGATTTGTTCATTTCCTCCAATTTGTGTGTGTGTGTGTCTGTCTGTCTATCTGTCTGTCTGTGTAGTGTGAAGTATTGGGTCTTAGGAAACAGAGAAAGAGCAGAAGCAGTATAGGTCTTTCAAGCCCTTGTTCCTCCCTGAGAATCTTTAGTCAATTAATGGCTTCTGGGAAGGGATAGACATCACTGGTGAGGTGAAAACTAGGCAGCCTAACTGGTGTTCTAGCAGACATGGCCTATAGTTTTTCAGGGAGTGCCTTCTGATGTTGGGGGCTTGGATATAGAAATGAGAGGAGGGACGGAGCTTGGGAGGGGATGGTCTGTGGGATCCACAGTATATGTAGGCAGCGAGGAGGAAGGGCTGCAGCTGATGTTCTTTGCAGTGTAAGAATAAGACAGGGGGACTGAGTCTGAAGGAACACAGAGTGACCTAATGAATTTGATTAGGGTTGTTTATAAAGAGCATAGGTGGGGTGGCATGAAGACCTTACCTGTGATATCTCTTTCTTCCCCCTCAGTCATTACCTGACTAAAGATTCTCAGGGAGAGTGAGGCCTTGAAAGATCTACTCTACTTCATGACAGAATGTTGATGGATCTAATCTTTWGAAAGTCTTGTGCAAGTAATGACACCTACTGAGAATTCAAGAAAGTGACAACCGGGATAGTGTGCCACAACACTCCACCCCTTTCTCCAGCTTTTACATTCTTTCCACCTCCTTTTCCACATTTCATGGACCTTGGGTAGAGGTGGTATCGACACAGTCTGAGCATTTAAAAATCATTTGTTCTCAGAACTTTGACATATGAGTTACTGCAGATCTATCCAATAGCTACTGCCCATTGCAAAACAAAAACAAGTCTCTCTGACCAAAACTGACAAGAAGAGTAATATATAGGCAGAAGAATCAACAATCCACCTGGAACATCAGTGACCCACCTTACATGTTTCACTCAGAAGAACATGAATCCTGGCTGTCATAGCAAATCATGTCTGACAATAGCAGCCTTAACACCCTAACAGTTATCACATTTATCTCCTCATGTACTTGTGTGGTGGTTTGAATAGGAATGGCCCCCATAAATTCATGTCTTTGAATGCTTGGCCCATAGGGAATGGCACTATTGGGGCATGGTGGTCTTCTTGAAGTAGGTATGGCCTTGTTGAGGAAGTATGTCACGATCAGGGCATGCTTTGGGGTCTCCTATGCTTAAGTAAGCTGTGTCCAGAGATAGTCTTTCCTTGCTGCTGATGGATCAAGATGTTGTGGATCAGCTCCTCCAGCACCAGGTCTGCCTGCATGCTACCATGCTTCCCACCATGATGATGATTTACCGAACCTCTGAAACTGTAAACCAGTCCCAATCAAATAATTTTCTTTATAAAAGTTGCCTTAGTCATGGTGTCTCTTTATAGCAATAAAACCCAAACTAAGAAGACAATTGGGCTAAAGCTGCCACCTGTCCTTCAGGTCCCCAGTCACATGGAACATACCCTTGACAGCCACAAGGGCAGGCCTGGTGTTCCTACACCATTCCCTGGATTCCCATGGCAATAATACATTTCTATAGTCTTCACTGAAAATAGCCATACATAACTATTTTAATAAACAGGACAAAACAGAAACAATACAGCTACACCTAGAAACAATTAATAACATCATAGCTAACACATCTCTTGGCTCCCTATACTTTAATATTAACTTTCATGATCCTTAAAACCTCTGAACTGTAGTTTAGATTCTACTGCCAGATATGTGACCCTCTTTCCCACAACAGCCATAGATTGCAACTGAAATCTTCACCTTGGTAAAGTCACTGACTGTGATACGGCATTAGACTTCCAGGAAGCTCATTAGGTTTTGGACCATGAGATGATAACATGTTTCAAAGCACTCTTATCCTACTTTCATTTGAGTTAATTGTCAGTGGATCACCATATTTTCATGACTGGTCTAATTTCTCTTTCACATTTTCAATAAGAATAAAAACAAAACTCTCTCGGACCAAAATTAGTAAAATTAGAGATAAAAAGGAAACATTACTAAAAAAATACTAAAGCAATTAAGATAATCACAGGAACATACTTTTAAAATATATATTCTAATAAACTAGAAAATGTAAAAGAACAGATGAATTCCTAAATATATCTAGATATTTATAACCTTCCAAAAATAAATCAAGATCGAAGTAAATAATTTAAGTAAACCCATAAGAACCATTGAGTTAGAAACAGTAATTAAAACCCTTCCAACTAGAAAAGGCACAGAACCAGATAGATACAATACAGAATTCCATGAGACTTTAAAAAAAACTAACACCAATGCTTCTCAAAGCATCCCATAATATAGAAAAGAAAAGAACATTTTCAAAGGTTTTATGGGGCTAGCATTACCCCAATACTAACAGCAGAAGAAGATTCAACAACAACACAGAAAATTATAGGTCAATCTCCCTGACAACCACAGACACAAAAATTCTCCACAAAACACTTCCAAATCAAATGTAGTACACATCAAAGATATCCACTATCATCAAGTCCAAGTTGTAAGTCAATAAATGTAATCTCCTATATACACAGACTAAAGGACAGAAACATGATCATCTCATTAGGTGCAAAAAAAAAAGGCCTTTGACAAAACCCAACATACCTTCATGATAAAGTTCCTGGTGAATCTAAAGGACATCTCAACACAATAATATATGCAAAAAATTTATAAAGCTAAATATCAAGAAAACAATTTTTAAATGAGGCATGGGATGAAATAGAGTTCTCAAAAGATGAAATAGTAATGTCTGACAAGCATTTTTTGAATGTTCAAATTCTTAGCCATCAGAGAAATGCAAGTGAAAACCACTTTGTGATTTCATCTTACTCAGGTCAGAATGGCCAAGATTTTTTTAAAACAAACAAATAAATAAATAACAGCAGATGTTGTCAAGGATGTTTGGAAAAGTGAATACTTATTTGCTCCTAATAGAAACAAACTGATGCAGCCACTCTGGAATCACTGTGGAGATTCCTCAAAAGACTGGAAATAGATCAGTAAATCTATCACATAACTCAATTATTTCACTCCTGCAAATATAATCAAAGAATACTATTTTTAATTATAAAGATACTTGATTATACATATATATGTATATATGTGCTAAAGAAGTTGCTCTGATGAGAACTGATATACATGTATATATATATATATACATATATATACATATGCATGCTTAAAAAAACAGCTAAAAAACGAAAGCAGCCTGAATATCGGTCAAATGATGGATGGCTAATGAAAATGCAATACATTTATGCAATAAGATATGATTCAGCTGTTAAGAAAAACAAAAATATGAAATCCACAGGAGAAAGGGTTGAAAAGGAAATAATCATTCACATTGAGAAAACCAATACACAGCCATAAAAGCATCATGTCTTTACTTTCATATGTGGGTGTGAACTTTGAACTCTTAGTTCTGTGTGCTTGTGTTTCAATTGGAACATTCATAGAAGTTAGGAAAGTAGTAAGAAGCCGTGGAGGAGGGAGAAATTTTCCAACGGAAGTGGGAAGAATATCGTCTTGCATAGGGAAAAATGAGTAATAATGAAATAGAAAAGATTATATAGAATTGGGGAAAGTAGAACAGAGTAGAGATGGAAATGTGGAGAAGAATGACTAACAACTAAAGGCATTTTTAAAAACCCATATGGAAACTGACTACTGTAGAAGGTACTAAAATATACATACATACAAAAGTTTATACAGAGTTGCCATATAATTATTAGAGGGACAATACCCCAACTACACACTACATTCTAGAAAATAAATTCCAGTAGCCAGAATGTGTTACCTGTGTTTTTACTTGTTGGCCAATGGGAACACACAAATCCTCTCCCATACATTACAGGATATTGCCATTCTTCTTGATTGTACCAAGAACTTGACAGTAAGACCCTATTACTGAAAACCTCACATATATGGGTCATCGACATGAGGAAATGAAATAGGTACTGATCTGGAAGCTTCGCCCCTACTGACTAACTCTCACAATGTTGAAGATGTGATGTGATGCTACCAAAGGAGAAAAGTAATCACCATTCTCACCTAGCTCTGAACCCTGCAAACTACAATCATGACTAGTCTGGCAAAAATGTGCCCACTAGTCCAATAGTGGCACAACTGTTATGGGTGTAACTGACACTTTCCAATTAGATTTAATGCCTGATCCATGAAGGAATCCATAACTAGAACTATTGTTGGTGCCAACCTGTGGCTAGAAAACTCATAGATCTTAGAAAAGAACCTTTATAGCATTATGCTAAATGGACATATATTATACAGTAAATAAYATCTAAAAACTTACAGCTATACTCATACATGAGTGCATCTCTCAGTTCTCATCAGACCAACTTCTTTCTGCAATAAACAGGGATTAGCGAAGAGACCAACACCAGGTCAAGGTGCAGAGAATCAGAGACTGAAGAGTGCTTAGCTATAAAAGGGATATTTTTATCACATTCTTCTTGCTGAGACTCAGGGAAACATTGCAAAAATAGGAGCTAATGACTGTAAGAGCCAGATTGGTGGATTCCAGACAAAACAGTGCAGTTGTACATATAAACTCAGACAACTGTGAGACCATGTATAACATCTATGCAAATTCAGTCCAGACAAAAATACGGCATAGAGTGGGAGAAGGTGTGTTGGCACGAAGTCCTACACCTACCTGAGGAGCTTTTACCATTTGATAGCTGCTGGGTATCAGATTCCTTTACAGGCTTAAGTACCAATAAAGTAGACCATACCCTAGGGCACCCGAGAGTAATTGGTGAACACAAATTGTATTTGAAGGTTTTTCTTTTAAAGAAGCACTAAGTTGGTTGGTCAAGGAGGGAGAGGTAGAAATCATGAAAAAATTGAGAGTGATGTGAATATAATAAACGTATATGAAATTTTCAAACAATAAACATGTTACTTTTAAGATTCATTTTCACTCTCTAACACACCTAGGGTTAGCATTTATAAATTAAAATATCTTACATATAATTTTAACTTCCTGATTTTTTTATTGGATATATTCTTTATTTACATTTCATTTACCTTTTCCTGGTTCCCCGTTCCCCAAATGTCGCACAGGTTTTCCCCCCNTTCCTGCGTTTGCCTTTTGCCATCTGTTTATCTCTGGAGTTAGTTGGTGTGGCTGTTGCTGGTTGGTATTTGAAGCTCTTATGAGCCTGGCTTTAGTTGCTGCTGTCACAGAGGGTGACCGTGCTCTCTAGGTGGATGCTGGATGGTTTAAGCTATAGGTCTCCTAATTACCTCCTCACCTCTTCTGGGCCAGGCCTGAGACTCCTTGCTGCTTGCTGGTGTGTGTGCAGTTGGCCTCCCACTGTATCCTCCTGGCCTGCCTGGATGCCAGCTTTTAAGAATCAAGTCTGGTCTCTGCTGTTAGTAGACTATGTTGCCCTGAGGCAAGGTGTCTGTCCTTCCTTGGATCCGGGCACAGGCTGCACAGATCTCCAGGCGAGTTGGTAGCCGGGCAGGTGAGCTCCGCGACCACCCGCCCTTCTGATCCGATGCAAGGTGGCTGCCTGGATCAAGGACCCGGGCCGGAGTACTCAGACCCCGAGTGAGTTGGTGTCCACTCAGGTCAGCGACCGCTTGCAGCTCTGAGCTGAGGCAAGATGGAGGCCTCTGCTACAAGCCAGACAAGCAGGCTAGTCCCTAGAGACCGGGTTCTCTCAGCGCAGCTGCCTTCGGACCTGGCCTCTGCCCCGCCCCTGTACCTGGTCTCTGCTGTTAGTAGACTATTGGTGCCCTGAGGCAATGTGCCCGTCCTGCCTGGGATCCGGGCACAGGCTGCACAGATCTCCGGGCGAGTTGGTAGCTGGGCAGGTGAGCTCCGCGACCTCCCGCCATTCTGATCCGATGCAAGGTGGCTGCCTGGATCAAGGACCCGGGCCAGAGTACCCAGACCCCAAGTAAGTTGGTGTCCACTCTGGTCAGCGACCGCTTGCAGCTCTGAGCTGAGGCAAGATCGATTCTTGTTCTTAAAGCATAAGCCATTGGTGTTCTGTTCAGGAAAATTTTCCCTTTGCCCATGTGTTCAACGCTCTCCCCACTTTCTCCTCTATAAGCTTCAGTATAGCTTGTTTAATGTGGATGTCCTTGATCCACTTGGACTTGAGCTTTGTACAAGGAAATAATAATGGGTTGATTTGCATTTTTCTGCATGCAGACCTCCAGTTGATCCAGCACGATTTGTTAAAAATGCTGTTCCCCCACCCACTAGATGTTTTTAGCTCCTTTGTCAAATATCAACAYAAATATCAAATATCAAATGAGCCTACCATAGACGTGTGTGTTCATTTCTGGGTCTTTAATTCTATTCCATTGATCTTCCTGACTGTCTCTGTACCAATACCATGCAGTCTTTTATCACTATTGCTCTGTAGTAGAGCTTGAGGTCAAGGATATTAATTCCCCCAGAAGTTCTTTTGTTGTTGAGAATAGTTTATGCTATTCTGGATTTTTTGTAATTCCAAATGAATCTATCTCTATGAAGAATTGATTTGGAATTTTGAATGTCATTGCATTGAATCTGTAGATTGCTTTAAACAAGATGGCCCTTTTTACTATAATAATCCTGCCAATCCATGAGCATGGGAGATCTTTCCATCTTCTGAGATTTTCTTTGATTTCTTTCTTCAGAGGCTTGAAGCTCTTGTCTTGGAGATCTTTAACTTGCTTGGTTAGAGCCACACCAAGGTGTGTAATATTATTTATGATTGTTGTGAATGGTGTCATTTCCCTAATTTCTTTCTCTGCTTGTTTATCCTTTGAGTAGAGGAAGGCTACTGATTTGTTTGAGTTAATTTTATATCCAGCCACTTTGCTGAGGTTGTTTATCAGCTTTAAGAGTTCTCTGGTGAAATTTTTGGGGTCATATAAGTATATGACCATATCATCTGCGAATAGTGATATTTTGACTTCTTCCTTTCCAATTCGTATACTTTTGACCTTCTTTCCTTGTCTAATGGCTCTAGTTAGAACTTCAAGTACTATACTGAATATATAGGGAGAGAGTGGGCAGCCTTGTCGGGTCCTTGATTTTAGTGAGATTGCTTCAAGTTTTTCTCCATTTTCTCCATTTAGTTTGATATTGGCTACTGGTTGCTATATATTGCTTTTACTATGTTTAGGTACAGGATTTGAATTCCTGATTTTTCCAAGACTTTTAACATGCAGGGATGCCGAATTTTTCAGCATCTAATGATAGGATCATGTGTTTTTTTTCTTTGAGTTTGTTTTTCTGGTGGATTAAATTAATGGATTTCCATATATTGAACCATCCCTGCATCACTGGGATGAAGCCTACCTGATTATGGTGAATGATTGTTTTGGTGTGTTCTTGGATTCACTTGGCAAGAATTTTATTGAGTACTTTTGTATCAATATCCATAGGGAAATTGGTCTGAAGTTCTCTTTCTTTGTTTGGTTTAGGTATAAGAGTAATTGTGGCTTTACATGGAATTAATTGAGTAGTGTTCCTTGTGTTTATATTTTGTGGAATTGTTTGAAGAGTATTGGTATTAGATCTTTTTTGAAGATCTGATAGAATTGTCCACTAAACCCATCTAGTCCTGGGCTTTTGTTGGTTGGAAGACTGTTAATGACTGCTTCTATTTCCTCAGGGCTTATGGGTCTACTTACATGATTTATCTCATTCTGTTTTAACATTGGCAACAGGTATGTATCTAGGAAATTGTCCATTTCATCCAGATTTTCCAATTTTGTTGAGTATAAGCTTTTGTAGTAGGATCTGATGACTATTTTTTTAAATTTCCACAGTTTCAGTTGTTATGGTTCCCTTTTCATTTCTGATTTTATTAATTTGGATACTGTCTCTGTGCCCTCTGGTTAGTATATTTAATGGTTTATCTATCTTGTTGATTTTCTCAAAGAATCAGCTCCTGGTTTTGTAGATTCTTTTTATAGTTCTATTTGTTTCAGGTTGATTTCAGTCCTGAGTTTGATAATTTCCTGTCTTCTACTCCTCTTGAGTGTATTTGCTTCTTTTTGCTCTAGAGATTTTTGTTGTGATGTTAAGCTCCTAGTGTAAGCTCTCTCCATTTCCTTTTTGAAGTCACTTAGAGATATGAGTTTTCCTCTTATCACAGCTTTCATTGTGTCCCATAAGTTTTGGTATGATGTGTCTTTGTTTTAATTAAATTCTAAAAAGTCTTTAATTTCTTTATCTCTTCCTTGACCAAGTTATCATAGAGTATAGTGCTGCTCAGCTTCCATGTGTATGTGCATTTTTCTGTTGTTTTTGGTTGCAACTTAAGACCAGTCTTGGACCATGGTGATCTGATAGGGTGCATGGAATTATTTCCATATTCCTATATCTTTTGAGGCCTGTTTTGTGACCAATTATATGGTCAATTTTGAAGAAGGTACCATGAGGTGCTGAGAAGAATGTATACTCTTTTGCTTTAGGGTGAAATGTTTTACAAATATCTGTTAGAACCATTTGGTTCATTTAGTAAAGTTTCTTTTATGAATGTGGATGCCCTTTCATTTAGAGCATAGATGTTCAAAATTGAGAGTTCATCTTGGCAGATTTTTCCTTTGACCAGTATGAAACATCCTTCCTTATCTTTTTTTGACAACTTTTGGTTGAAAATCGATTTTATAATATAAGAATGGCCACTCCAGTTTGTTTGTTGGGACCATTTGCTTGGAAAATTGTTTTCCATTGAGGTAGTATCTGTCTTTGTCACTGAGGTGGGTTTCCGTTATGCCACAAGATGGTGTGTCCTCTTTACATATCCAGTCTGTTAGTATATGTCTTTTTATTGGGGAATTGAGTCCATTGATGTTAAGAGATATTAAGGAAAAGTGATGGTTACTTCCTGTTATTATGTTCATAAAGGTAGAATTATGCTTGTGTGGCATCTTCTTTTGGGTTTCCTGAGACATTATCTTCATGCTGTTTCTAGGGTGTAGTTTCTCTCCTTGTGTTTCCATCCATTATCCTTTGTAGAGTTGGGTTTGTAGAAAGAAATTGTGTAAATCTGGTTTTGTCATGGAATATCTTGTTTTCTCCCTCTATGGTAATTGAGAGTTTTGCCATAAAATAAGAAGTATAATCAACAGAAAACTTTATATGGCTATGAAAAAACCACTGTTATTACATTTACCATTTCTCAAACAGATGCAAATGCGTATTTTCTCCTTACATGTACAGAGGTCTACTAGCACATTCATATTGCAAGTGAGGAAATTAGTGTAGAGGGTGTTAATTTATCTCAGGCCATAAAATTAGCAAAGGTATATAGCCACACTTAAACCTATAAAGTTAATTCTAAGGTCTATACCTTTAACCATATTACTAGCAATATTATCCATATTGAGAGTCAATAACCCTCTTCCATCAGCAGCACGGTCAATATCACCACCACCATCTTCCATGGCTTTAATTTTTAATTTTGCAAGCTTTATTGTAAAATAGGTTTCAAATAGTAGTTTATAATTTATGAAATATTACCTGCATGTGGTAAGATTGTTGGAGCTTAAATCAATACTCACAGATTTCAACATCCAATCTTTGTTGTCTTCACTCTAGCTATTCCTCAAAAGGTGATTTGAGATAGCAATCAGTATCACATGGGAGCTAGTTACTGGATAAGAATGCAAACTTTAGCAAGCTTCCCACAGGGTCTACATTAATGTTTGAAAAATCTGTTCTCTATCCATTTCTGCAATATATTCCCAGGTAGGATCGTTTCTTGGGAAAGTTAGGAAGGGAATTTTAACATCCACATCTTTGGGTTTCATCTCTTGCACTTCCAAATTCGTGTTCTGGTCTATATTATCAGCTGTAAAAAGTTTTTGGCAACAAATATCACAATAATAGAAAAAAATGATCTCATGTCGTAGAAAGTCAAAAGCCCAAAGTTGAAGGTTAGTGATTCAGTCATCTCCATATGTTCATGCAAAAATTCCTACTATGATCTTTGACTTCAGGTTATTACTGAAGGTTTGACTGCAGAAGATAAAACATATTCAGCAAGTCTGGCTTTTATGAAGATATTGAGAAGGGCAAAGGACCAGTCCTTGTTTCTTCCTTTGAGTTGAAACAAGTTTGTTAGAGTACTCCAAGGATTTCCCCTGTTTCTTAGTTGAATTTGACCATTTGTTATTTTCTAAAAGCTGTTCAGCAGAGAAGGGCTTCTAGACCATTGCTTGTATCTAGTACCTGGATGTTCTTGTATTCTGTCCTCTTTCCAACCTGCTGTCAGATGGCTATGGAGATTTTCTTATAAAATGATATATAGTGTTGAAATGTGCACCCATAAAGTCAGCTTAGATTATCTGCGAGTCCAATTTCAGGTCACTTCTCTCAGTTTAAATGCAGTGACCTTTAAATGGATAAGCCTTGTTTTTGAGACATTCTTAGGTAGAATAAACACAATTTGAAACTATCTTCCATTGCTTTGATGCAGCAGGATTTGCCAAGAATGCTGTATTGAGAAGCCAAAAACAAAGTGACTTGTCTGTACAGAGATGGTTCTAAAGAGACATTCATGGCCATTTTTTAAATTTTCTATATTCTTTGTTTACATTCCAAAGGCTTTCCCCTTTCCCAGTTCCCCCCTCACCATATGCCCCATAAGTCCTCTTCCCTCTGCCCATTCCCCAATCACCCCCCCCCCATTTCTCTGTTCTGATACTCTCCTACAATCTCAGCTTTTATTCCTTCATTTGTAAAAATGATCACATTTTGATCTGGTTCTCCCTGTCCTATAAAGAGCTTAAATGATAAAACATGAAAGAATTTTAGAAATCTAATGCAGTCTTATTTTATTTTTGTAATTAATCCTATCACTAAAGTGTAAAATCTTGCATTTTCATGGCTGTTTGATTGGTATGTGTGTGTGTTTCTGTGTACGTGTTTGTGTGTGTGTATTTAGTTTCATGTACATGCTCAAACATATCTGACAGTGGTATAATAAGTAATGTTGCAGTAAGTATATATTAATTCAAAATTTCCATTAATCAATTGCAGTATGTTAATATTTTAAAATAAATAAGTTCTGTTCTGTCTTACCATGTTTATGGTGTCCTGGTAGTTCTTCTTTGCTGACAGAGGGTAGCTTATTTATCAAGTCCTTCATATGTGAAAATCTGAGCTTTACAACATTTAGTCTCTTCACATCTTTGCCTAGGTGGGTAGCACTTTAGGTTCATTAAAGAAATATGTTTTAGAAAAGGAGATGAACTTCAGAAATCCTGTCTCTTCCCACACGAATGACAATGTATGCTGCTGTAGAGATCTGATGTTTACAAGATTAAGAGATGCATGGCATCTGACCACACAACATCTGTGCAATGGTGATTACTCGGTGGCCATTATCTGAAGTGCTGTTGTGGCTCTGAAGAGCAGTAGAGAAACAAACACACATAATGCACCCAGCCATCAACCCATCAAGCAAAGCATACTTAATAGAGCAATGCAGAAATTAAGTAATTTCAGGAGAGGGAAAAAGACCCTTAAATTATTTTTTCTGCTTTCAAAACTTTCTGTGTAAACAACAAAACTCTTTAATACAGTTTTACAGACATCCTTTTATAACTAATAGCATCACAGTTTAACTATGTAGTAAAAAAATAAATGCAAGTTTTCTGTAGCTTCTTTAGTATTTTCTCTTTGAACTTGGACTATGACTTACCCATTTCAAAGTTGGCAAAGAGTTTTTGTAATTTAATGTCTAGTATTATAAATGCAGATTTAAGTTTAAATCTCCTTATTGTTAGTGACGTGGCTGTATCTAAATGTTCCCCTATTTATAAAGTGAGGAGTTAATGATAACTTTGAGACTCCCAGTGTAGGTCCAGAGAGTGGGTAAAAGGTTTCCAGATCAAGCATGAGGACCAGAGTTTAGTTATTTAGCCCTCACATAAGGATTGTGTGGATATAAGGGTGAACATTTAATCCCAGAAAGTAGAACTCTGAGAAAGAGAATCCCTGGGACACGTGAGCATGTAAATAGAAGAAGGCATAGGTATTAGGGTTCTCTAGTATAAGACATTTTGTAGAATGAATACACACACACACACACACACACACACACACACACACACACACACACGATTTGTTAGAATGACTAACAGGCTGCAATCTAATTAATCTGACAATGGTTGGCTGTGAATGAAAAGTCCAAGAATCCAGTAGGTGCTCAGTCCATAAGACTGTATGTCTCTGCTGCTCCTCAGAATATGCTGTAATCCCAAATAAGTAGGCTATACTGCCAATGAAGAAATAGACATGCAAATAAAGTGAGGGTAAAGATTCAAAGAGCAATAGCTTCTTTCAATGTCATTATATAACTTTGCAGCAGAAGGTGTGGCCCAGGTTAAAGGTATATTTTCCTAACTCAAAGATCCAGAATAGATATAGATGTGGGTCTTCCTACTTCAAAGTAAGCCAAAAAAGCAAAAAAAAAAAATCATTTTGGGTTGTAATTTCACATGTAGTCAATTTGACAATGAAGAATAGCCATTTACAATATCCAACTTTGATCTTGTTTATTCACACACATGCACAGAATCAAGCATTATATGCTATTGCCAAATGCTCTTGATTACTATTTCTAACTTGACAGTAAGACCTTACTTATTACTGAAAACCATATACTTATAGTACATAGAGAATTCAAGATGGTAGTCTTCTGGAGATTTCATCCTTACTCGCTAGCTTTCATTGTGCTGGAAGATGCTATGGAGGAAAGCAGCAATTACCAGTCTTACTCACTTCCAAATACTGTGAGCTACAACAATGGTCATTATTGTAGCTCTGAATATTATAAGAGTAAGAGAATGTCAGGAGATTAACCAACTACCCTCTGAGAGGATATAAGGCCTGTCTCACAAGTTTAAATCAATGCCTTGCTTCAATATTGAGACCAAACATGTGGCTTTTCTAATTTTGCCAAATGTACATAGTTATAAATTGACTTCTCAGGCTTATCATTATATTCATAGATTAGTATATCTTCACACTTCATCAGATAAGCTTCTTTTTACAGTAGATAATGGTTAACACAGAGACCCACAACTGGTTAACATACCCAGAGTAAGTCTGTGGAGTACTCTTTCCTAAATGGGAAATCTTTACCATATCCCTCTTTCCCAATGTTTATGAAACACTGGAAAACTGGATGGAGTACAGGAGCCAGAGGCATTAGATAGATAAGCTGAAACACAAAAACAGAAACTTGATCCAGTATTGTAGAGGAGTACCAGAACAGAGAAATGGGAGGGGGTGATTGGGGAAAGGGCAGAGGGAAGGGGACTTAGGGGATATATGGTGAGGGAGGAACTGGGAAAGGGGAAAGCATTCGGAATGTAAACAAAGAATATAGAAAATAAAAAAATAAAAAAAGAAACTTCAGTTATGGTGTTATGATTCAAAAATGGTAGAGAAGTTTTGGCAACATAATTTGTAGCTATAAGGAAAGAAAATATGTGAGGGATGACTAACTTAATCTAAGAAGCAACAAGAGGAGAGCAGAGAAGACAGTTATGACCTAAAATTTTTCAAAGGCTGTAATTGGGAAAGAATTAGTTATGGGAATGAAACAGTTACTTAAAGATAGATCAAAACTCTAAGTGAAACAAAATTGTATTTCCATGTCTTCTCCCAAGTTTTAAGCAATGACGCGACTATCTACAGTTACAGGTAATAATGGGCTTCCCAGCATTCTTACTTGGCATCTGGTACACACACTTACACGTAGGCAAAACACTCATGCACATAAAACAATAAAATATATTAATCCTTAAGAAAAGATAAGGTAGATAGCTCTTAATAATAACACCTGCTATTGAGCTCTGCCTCACATGTATCTACACACATGCATGTTCACGCATGTGAGGATACATGCACACATACATACATACATCCATMCATACATACATACATACATACATACATACAGGCACACACACATACTCATAAACCAAAGAAATGATTTAAAATCAACATGAGTATTTAGAACCACCACATATTAGGATACAACTGCATATTAAGAAATTATATAAAGCAAGCACAGTTTTAACATGTTTTTTAACCTCAACTCTCAGGAGGTTGAGGCGGAATGATTGCTGTGAATTGAATTTGAGGCCAGCATATGCTACTTAGTGAATTTTATGCTATTCTCATGCCCTTAAAAAAGAAAACTTGCCTCAAAATTCCAAACAGTAGGTGACTTCATGTCACCCTCCCTCAACTGGCTACAGGAGTTGGCCATTTCAGTCTCCATATCCCACACTAGTAGTAATCTCAGCTAGAGTCACCCTCATATACTTCCTAGAGTTTCCCCTATACCAGATCTCCAACTAGTACCAGAGATATCCACTACCAATTTCTATTTTCACTCCCCAGTCCTCTCCAGATCTCCCTCTCCCCACATATCACCTTTCCACCAAATCTGCAACCCAAAATTTGTCCTGCCTACAAGATGTACAGGGATAAAACCGTACAGCAAAAACTGAGGGAACAGCCAACCAATGGCTGGCCCAAATTGAGACCCATTCAATTGTGAGAGAGCCCATCCCTGAAACTAGTAATGGTACTCTGCTATGCTTGCAGATAGAAACCTGGTATAACTGCTGAGAGACTTCATTCAGCAGTAAATGAAAACAGATACAAAGACCAACAGCAAAACATCATGTGAAGCCCAGCGAATCTTGTGGAAGAGTTGGAGATAGAATTAAGCGAGTTGAAGGGGTCAAGGATACCACAAGAAGACCTATAGAATCAACTAAGCCAGGCCCATGGAGACTCAGAGAAAGAACCACCAACTAAAAAGCATTCAGGGGCAGGACCAATTTCCCTTACACCTTTGTAGCAGATGTGCAGTTTGGCCTTCATGTGGGTCCTGTAACAACTGGAGAAGGACCTGTCTCTCACACTGTTTTCTCTCACTGGATCCCCTTCCCCTAACTGGACTGCCTGGCTGAAATTCAGTGGGAGAGGTTATGTTTAATCCTGTTGTAACTTGATGTGCCAGGGTGGATTAGTATCCAAAGGGAGTGGGGCTTCCTCTTTTCTGAGGAGAAGRGGATGGGTAATGGGAGAAGAATTTGTAAGGGTAAGAATGAGAGGATAGGAGGGAGGGGAATATGATCAGGATGAAAAGTGAATAAATAAATAAATAAGTTTATAAAAATTCAAACAGTAACAACAAAAATCATCATACAATGGTTGAGAGATTAAATATAAATAAACATAAATAAATATTTATGTATTTATGCTTCTTCATGAGGACTGGGGAATAAGATACATGTGAATTGAAATGGCAATGGTCTTGATTACTGGGTTACTGACCTTCCTGAATTATGTTTCTTTATTGATAAATGGAAATATTCCCAGCATATCATGAAAACTATCAATAGTTTAACCAATAATAATAAGGTCAAAATAAGAATAGGTCAAAGCTAAGTATATACATTTATAGATTCCCAGTTAATGTAGATTCTATGCTCTCCCAAGCTGGGTGTGAACACTTAGCTGATATGGGAACATAGCATGGGACACCAGAGCCTGGTCCATACTATCACTGTGATTTAAATTTATACATGTACTATCTTGTTTGTTTTCTTGTTTTTATTTATGCTTTAAAATGAATATTTTATTCATCATTTAAAGTTGAACAAATTTTAAAATATGTCTAAAGAAAATACGGTATAAGTAGAGGCTGTTTCATTCACTATTGAAACCTGATGTCAGAATTTTAAT
The DNA here is from genome assembly GCA_002335545.1 of Apodemus speciosus. Taxonomy (NCBI): domain Eukaryota; kingdom Metazoa; phylum Chordata; class Mammalia; order Rodentia; family Muridae; genus Apodemus; species Apodemus speciosus. The sequence goes on along the minus strand of BDUI01013470.1, from coordinate 4,055 downwards.
ACAGAATGATTCACTGCAGTGTTTGGCAAACTCATTCTTAAACTGGAGAGTACAAATTAAAAATCTCTAATAGAAAGCGCCATAGATCTTCATTAGCCTAACTTTCTTCCCATTGAGAATGAGATTCTTGGGCCAATTGTAACTGCTTTCAGACACAGGGAACTTGCTTCTGTTTTTGCTGGAGGATTTGAGCTGTGTGTGACTCCAATGTAAACTGACAATAAAAGAGAGGAATTAACATAACTGACTGTTTCAGTTATGAAGATTAAATAGCCTTTTATTGCAGATGTTTGCCAAGGAAAATGCTCCCCAGTGGAAGACTTTAAGCAGTTAAGATAGATTTGATGAGGGTTTTAATTGCTATTATGCAACTAGTAATAGAAAGCCTTTATTAAATGTCAAACAAGAGCCAATGGCTAGTTTTAAAGAGAAAAGCTTCTCCCTAGCACGGACCGGAGGCTTTTCCAACAGCACATTAGCAACAGCAGCAGTTCCATCAGCCATCACAAATATTTATCAAGGACCCAGTATGCACATGACAATATCATAAATGTGCTGGGGCTGCTGGAGATAAGCAAAAAGCAGACCATGCTGTGGATGAGCTACTGATTGGAGGCAAACAACCAGCTACCATGGAAATTGAAATAAATATAAACATGTATGTGTGTTTATTTGTATACAGGTTTTATGCATTCTTTGCAAACATGATTCAAGGGTAACAAAATGAATAATAAGAGGTACATTAATACAGAAGGTGCCCAAAAACCATTATTTTTCAAAAGGATTTCCCACAAAGTTTTTATTCATTGATTATAATGGAGATTAATTGGGCGCTAATCTGCCTTTAACATCATCTGAGGGATTTCCTTAACTTTGCAGGGTTTGAAAGTTCATGTGTAAAAAAAAAACCTTTATTTATTTATTTATTTATTTATTTATTTATTTATTTATTTATTCATTTACAATCGGAGAAATTTGTGACCTCTAAAAATTATGGGGTCTCCCAGGCACATGTTCTGCTATGTTCATAGCAGTCTTATTTGTGATAGCCAGAAGCTGGAAACAACCCAGATGTACCACAACAGAAGAATGGATACAGAAAATGTGATTCATTTACACAATGGAATACTACTCAGTTATTAAGAACAAGGACATCCTGAGTTTTGCAGGCAAAAGGATGGAACTAGAAAATATCACCCCGAATGAGGTAACTCAGACCCAAAAGGACATGCATGGTATGTACTCACTAATAAGTTCATATTAGCCCAAAACAAAAAAGTACAGAATACCCAAGATCCAGTCCACAGAACTCAAAATGGTCAACAAGCTGATGAGCTCAATTGAGGACACCTCAGACCCACTGGGGAGAAGAAAGCAATCACAAGTAGGGAGGGAGGGAGGGACTTGGGAGGGAAAGTGAACTGGGGTTTGACAGGAGGGGAAACCTAATTTGATATTCGGTGAAGGAAAAGGACTGAAGCCTTGAGGGCCAGCAGAAAGAATGTAAACCAGCAACCTCAGGAGATAGGAGGTTAGGGGAGCCCTCCAGAATGTACCAGAGACCTGGGAGGTGAGAGACTCTCAGGACTCAAAGGGAGGGACCTTAGATGAAATGCCTGAAAGTAGGGAGAGGGAACTTATAGAGTCGACCTCCAGCAGGAAGACAGGGCACAATGTGAGGGAGGGGGTTGCCATCCCACAGTCAAAACTCTGACCCATAATTGTTCCTGTCTGAAAGAACTGCAAGGATGGAAATGGAGAGGAGCCTGAGGAAAAGAAGGTCCAGGGACAGGCCCAAAGTGGGATYCAGCTCCAGGGGAGGTCCTAAGACCTGACACTATATGGAACACTCACAAAAAGGGCCTATTATGAGCACACACCACCTGAAGATCCAACAAGAAGCTGAAAGAGTCAGATGCAGATATTTGCACCAAACCAAAGAACAGAAGCTGCTGTTGAATTAGAGGAAAGCAGGAAGAAGCTGAGGAGAAGGGCAACCCTGCAGGAGGACCAACAGTCTCAATAAACCTTGACCCCTGAGATCTCTCAAACACTGGAACACCAATCAGGCAGCATTCACTAGCTTATATGAGGCCCAAAACACATATACAGCAAAGGACTGCTAGGTCTGGGTTCAGTCAGAGAAGATGCACCTAACCCTCAAGAGACTGGAGGGCCCAGGGAGTTTGGAGGTTTGGTTGTGTGGGGGTTGGGGGTTGGGGGTGCTGACATCCTCATGAAGACTGGAGTGGGAGGTGGTGAAAAGGTATGGAATATGGAACAGTAGGAGGGTAGGTGGGGGAGGGGTRGAATAAATAAAAGAAAAAATAAYTATGGGGTTTATTAAAGAGTGAGTAAATAACATACAGACATATCATAATTCTTTTTACAAAATTATTTTATCCAACTTTAAATTCATTCACTGCATAAAATGCATACATACTAATCAAAGAATGAAATTKCCATGAAGTGAATGTACTTGAMAAATATARCAGAAACTAACTCAGGAAATTAAAGTCAGTATTTTACAGACTCCCAAACTATAGAATAATATAAAATAGTTTACCAAATTCAACATACTGTCAAACGTTTCTCTCCTGTTTATGTCTTCTTCCCCTAACTGCTTGGTGGCTTGCGGTGATAAGACTATTTTTTTTTTTTTTTTTTTTTTTTTAGAGACAAGGTTTTACATCCAGTCTGGGCTGTCCTGAGAGAGTATTTTTTGTTTGTTTGTTTGTATTGTTTTTTGTTTTTCTGGGTGTTGTTTGCTTGCTTGTTTATTTGTTCTGGTGATAGTGGTGGTGGTGGTGGTGGTGGTGGTGGTGGTGGTGGTGGTGCTGTGTGTGTGTGTGTGTGTGTGTGTGTGTTTCAGACTGACCACGTATATTCTGGATATTCATCCTCTTTCTAATATATAGCTGGCAAAGATTCTTTCCCATTATGTGGGTTTCCTTTTCACTGATTGTTTGTGTCTTTCGCTGCAAAGAAGCTCTTTAGTCTCTTTAGTTTTATAAAGTCCCACTTATGAAACGTTGGCCTTAATTTTTGAAAAAGTTGAAGTATTTAGAAAGATCTGTTCTATACCTATATCGTAAAGAGAACTTTCTTTGTTTTCTTTGAGGTTTTATGTTTAGAGCTTTGACCCATTTGGACTTTGGTTTGGTGCAAGGAGATAGATATGGGTCAAATTTAATTCTTCTGTATGCATTTTTCCCAGAACCAAGGCTCTTAAAACACACAGCATATTGCTGTTACCCACAGCAATTTCTCCACAGAAGGTGAAGKTAAGTCACTACTACTGAAGACCCTATACACTTCTGAAACCCAGCCACAGGTCCCTAACCTAAAACTGAAGTGTATGACTTCTCTCTGAGGACTATCWTTCATGGTAGCCAAAAGTACCAGTCAAAWGCCAAAGGATGGAGACAATCAACAGTCCTACAAAGCTATGATGCCTATTAACTATATCAATGGCTCACATGGTATGATAACACTGCAGGTGGTTGGATACTCTCCTGACATTCTCTTACTGTTTTAATATTCAGAATGTCTTGACAAGGTGACCATTGTTGTAGCTCACAGTATTTGGAAGTGAGTAAGACTGGTAATTCCTGTTTTCCTCCATAGCATCTTCCAGCACAATGAAAGCTAGCCAGTAAGGATGAAGTCTCCAGAAGACTACCATCTTKAAWTCTCTATGTCCTATAAGTATATGGTCTTCAGTAATAAGGAAGGTCTTACTGTCAAGTTRAAAATAGTAACCAAGAGCACTTGGCAATAGCATGTAATGTTTTCTTCTATTGGACTTMACTGAAAACTCTAAAAGAGGCAAACATTCTTGCCTGAGGAYTCTAGTTATTGTTCCATGGTATGTTATAGGAAGATTGTTGCCCCCTAAACTTTTTAGACACCTGTGTTTATATATATTTTAGAAAGTTTCCACAGAAATAGGTTTCCACATAATTTTTTCAAAAAACCTTCAACAGTAGTTATCCTTCCTCATATAACCTCATCTACTCTGTTCTCTCCATTAAACTGTTTCTATAACTTGATTC
>BDUI01013468.1:5535-16560 GCA_002335545.1 Apodemus speciosus | reverse complement strand
TAATGGATCAGAACCAAACTAGACAAATTAATGGGATAAGCTGATCATGGACAGTATTAATAATAGGTTTAGAGAAAAAATGATTACCGTTTTAAGCCATGTTCACTTGCTTCTTTCCTGAATGCCTTTTCTATGTCCAAGAAAAAAATATCAAAAATGAAGACATATAGTAAGTTTTAAATTTTAATCCGAAGTGAGATTCTTGTCTCACATGACATGGTTTAATTTCCAGTTGTTATTGCACACTTGGAGACAAGAAGTTTGGGGTGACTACATGCAATTAGTTTTGACTCTCATAAACGATTTACCTTTTTATTGCATACGAAATGTGTTTTCTTAATTGACAAAACTATAATCAGGCCTTTATGAGTCTGTTTCTTAATAGACTGTCAAGAGGCTTTCTAGGGGTGACACCCAACCTCGTATGCAGACGATCCTGACTGTAGCATTCTAATCCGGGTAGATTCAGCTGGGTGAGTTATGTCGAGAAGTAAATTAATTGTGAGGAGATCTGCATTTGTTTTCTTAGGCACATCAAATATTTCGCCTCACTTGATTTTCCTGCTAGGAAACAGTGGCAGAGGTGTTTGAYAGCCCCCTGCCCCTGATCACTGGGCTGGAGATAGTACACAGAGTCACTAAAGAGACTGTTCTTTATGGACATTGCTTTCACGGTCTGTTCTGCCCTCAGACTGGGGAACCTTCTTACGTGGGTTTTTAGGCTCCTCTTCCTGTGTCTTCAGAGGACACAGGGCCAGCTGGATTTTTCCTTTTCGTGTCCTTTTCTTCTTTCCTCTTCCCTCGGGGGCTGTTTGTCCTACAGATACCCTGGCTGACTGCAGTATCAGGATCCTGGGCTGACAAACCTCTCTGATCGTATTGTTCTTCCCAGTCTCTGCTTTGCCTCAGTTCTTCCTCTGGAGAGGCTGAAGCGCTTCCTGTATTCGCCGTCCCCTTCAGAGACTTCACAATGACACGCCTGGGTGTGGGTCTTTTTCCTCCGTCCCTGTAATGTGCGTATGACTTTTCCATATGAGACGAGTGTCATTCTTCTATTCTGAGAAATCTTAGTTTCTGTGAAGTAGCTAGCATTTTCTGTTCTTTTCGGAACACTCGGAAGTAGGACATCGTGGCCCCTCCTATTTAGATGTTCCTCTGCATGCTTAGAAATGGATAAGGGACAGAATCACACTGACCCCTCCCTGCATGCCACCGTGTCCTCCTTTGCCTTCTACTCAGAACCAGCAGTACTTTCCTGACATATTAAGGCCTGGAATCACTCCAGCATGGGGCTTAGGTATGCATGCTTTTAAAAGAGAAGTGGGCCAAACCCAGCTTAACTGTGTATTAACTACGATCAAATTCATACAAATCTTTTGACCCTGGATTCTCTTATTTGTAAAGCACTGAGTCTAGCAAAACTTGTACTGTTGTCATGGGGATCAAACAAATAAAGTTTATCAAGTGTCTTGTTACAATGGTGGATGCTCAATAGATTATAATATGGCAGCCAATATCATGGCCAAAGTGCACCACTCATCCAGCAATGGGTCCCATGGTTTTTGTGACTTGGTTATCTTCAGAACCTTTTGAGATAAATATGCTTATCATTTGTTTATAAGAACAATCTAACACCTGTTTTCATTTATTTTGCAATATAACATTTTATTATATGTATTTTGTGTAGTTTATAACATATTTAAATTTAATAGTCTAGTTTTAAATGTTATTTACTCTGGGGTTTTTTTGCTGTTAATTATATATACTTTTAATAACTGCATAGCAGTCCACTGAGTTGTTACTCTAGGATTTACTTACACATCCAAATATTACTAGACGTTTCCAGCGTAAGGATCAGTTTTGAGTCCTTTGATGTTCACTGTCAGATTGCTCCCCAAAGACTGTGACATAGTAACAAGAAGTAAGTTTTGACCTGGCTGTGACATTCGCTACATTCTCTAATTCTATTTTAAAAGTGGAATGAACATTGCATTAAATGGTCCTTAAGAAATCAGAAAATTGGCAGTGATTCAGTCAACTCAGTGCACTGATGGTGATGATGATGATTATGATGATTACAATGATGATGATTATTATTATGATGATGTCCCAAAAATGTGCTAGGAATCACATACAGAGAAGCTCAGTTACTGTGTGGCTAAGAGGCACTAGGAATAGAGACTTGTTTACAAAGCTTCAGTCGCACAGATTTCAAAGTGATGGCAAAGATCTACCCCTATTACATTGGTTGCTTTATTGTGTAACGCACATGTAGTGAGCTGGGAAGGATGGACAGACATCCTTGATCATCTGCCTTTCTCCTGCAACAGGCCCAGATCTGGACAAAAGCTGTTTCCAGGTGAGGCTTGAGCTAACAGACAACCCTCCCCAATGGAGACCTTGGACCTGTCTGGTGTCTCCTTGGAGTCACTCATCTTCCTGGATTTTGGCTTGAAGATGCTGTAGGGAAAATCTTTGTTCTGACAGGGCTGCTGAGCTGGGGAATCTGGAGATCTGGAGCTACTGGTGTCTTTCTCCTCTGGCTGTCCAGAGGGAGGCAGCTACTGGAGGAGAAAACCAGGAAAGCAACAAGAGAAGAAAAAGCCTGCGAAAGGGCTCATGCCTTTCATCTTAGCACACAGGAGGCAGAGGCAGGCAGATCTCTGTGAGTTTGAGGCCAGCCTGGTCTACACAGAGTCCCAGGACAGCCAGGGCTACACAGATCCACCATCCTTTGCCTCCCGGGTACTGGGATTACAGATGTGCACCTCCTTTTCTTCATTGTCATTTCTTTGTTTTGAGACAGCCCTGGCTGTCTGTAAGTTTGAGGCCAGCATGGCAGCATTCCAGGCTACACAGAGAGACCCTGTCTAAAAATGTGGGCGAGAGATGAAGAAAAAGAGCAGCATGTGACCAAAGGGGCAGAGAGGGTAAGAGAGCATGTGAGCGCCCCAAGGGAACAGTTTGACTGACACCAGAGGTGACCTGTGCTTTGCCTGTGGCATTTTTGAGGATCTAACTATCTCACCGTCATGCGTGACTTTAATCAGACAGCTTTAGCAAGCAGACTAAAATGGAGACATAGATATTTCTCTCACCCCGGGGACCGGTGTATGGCTGTGTTGCTGGACTTGAATTTGGGTTTGGGTCATCCGACCTCAGACTTCCCAGTAGCTGGGTCTAGAGGCACACGCGACCCTGGGAGCTCAGCTAGATACGTCTTCTAAAGCAAGTCCCATCCCTTTACTGCTCCCGAATTCTCAGGACTGGGTGAGTCTCTGCTGTCTTGCCTTGCTACACACTATCCAAGAGCCTACATGAATATTCTCCTCATTCTGACCAAACCTTGTGGTTTTTAGCTTACAATCTTTACCTCCTCATTTTTCAGCTCAGCTCACTCTGGATGGTCATCCACCGCCCCAAAGCCTTGTCCATTGCCGAAGCCACAGGGCACCTTTGCTCTGTGCTTACTTATGTAACCTCAGCATCATCTGACCTAGCTGAACACTCCTCTCTGCCTGAACCCTTTCTCCTCTGGCTGCCACAATACCTGTGTGCGGCGCCTTCTTGGCCTTCCTCTTCCTTTCACACTTGCTTCTCAGCGCCCCTGCCTTCTTCTTCTCCACCCAYGAATGCTAGGGTTTCTGAGTAGCTTTGTCTTTGTTCTTTTTATCTCACGCTGCACGGTCTTTGTCTTTTTATCTCTCCCACAGCAGAGCTTCGCCCACTATTCTGGCTTCCATTACTATCTGTATACYTTGGCTCCTAAATTTATGTCCCTAGCCCAGACTGTCCCTTGGACTGTCACAATTACCTAGCCAATTGCCTGGTTTCAGATTTCCACTTAAATGTATCAAACATACATCAAACCTGACGGCTTTCAAATCTCCTCCCACAAATCTTTTCTCCAGCCACGTTTGGGGACTCCTTAACGGCTCCCCAACCGACCCGGCTGCTTAAGCTGCGTTCTGCAAGTCATGCTCAGTCTTTCCCGTCCTCACCCCCTCCGTTCATTCGATCTAGCCTCCAAACCTGTCCATTTTATTAACGGTCCCCAAATCAACCTAGTTCTCTTCATCTCCATCAGCACCYGGAAATCCCAGTCAACAGCAGGCTCCTCACAGGCCCCTCTCCACCCAGGCTTCTTCTTTCAATAGCTTGGCCGCATGGCCCAAGAAATATTTTTAAATCCATAAATCTCATCCTGCCTTGGCTCTGCTTAACAGCTTCCCGGGCGCTAAGATTGCTCACAGGGAATGTCCATAGACTTTCTCTCGAGTCCCCTCCCAGCCCCAGCCTGGCAGTGCGGCTGCCTGTGTAGCATTCTCTTACCCATTTGACCCCCATCTTTCCCATCTCCAGCTACCCAGTGCTTTCTCCAGACCGTGCTGCTTCTCGGACCGTCCCTGCTGCCCACTTCCTCAGAGGAATCATCCCCACCCATCCCCAGGGATTCCGTGTGTCAGGACCCCTGGCCCTTTCCTTTCCTACACTTGCCACAYGTGATGTTTCTATTTGTTTCTAGGTCCCACAGGAGTACTGGGCACTTGGCTGTYCTGCCGCTGCCCACCCTGGTGCCTGGTAGGGTGAACATGAAACGTCTGGCATTCCTTCAACCCCAASCCCGGGTYTGCTGTGTAGCTCCTCTTCATTTGGGGACACTCTTCTTATAATGCTGAAGATGAACAGCAGCCCTCAGCGGTTCTTAAGGCGAGCCGGCAGCTCTTTGGAAGAGCCAGGTCCAGCTCTTTAGGAAAGGAGACAGAGTTGATTTCACCCAGTGGGCTTGACCTCTTCCCTATGAGTTCCTTCCACCGTTTGCTAGCCTACTTGAGAGAGCTCTGCCTGAACTGAAGTGACCCTCTGCTTCCTTGCACTCTTTTCAGGAAGCCTTGGTATTTCCAAGAGAGGCCCTTCCGGCCAGCCCATTGTCCTCCATCTCGTCCTCTAGTGTGAAGCTGTTACCCGTGAGGCCTCAGTTCACTAACGTGAAATTGCCCAGACCCTTCTCAGCCAGCCAAACCAGGGGCTAGAAAGGAGACGCACCACAACCAACCTGTTCAGTAAGGACCAGTATGGCGAGTGTCCTTAAGAATCTTAAGAATGGCCTAGACTTTATGGGAGATGTATTGGTTGTGGCTGGCCCTCGGGGAGCAAGCTTTGTGGTAGAATGGATTAGACCAAAAGGTGTTCCTAGGGGATAAAACCTGCAGAAGCCATGAGATGGGTAAACCCAGGCTCTCCCCAGTCTGACAATAAACAACCTAAAGTGTTTGTTCCTAGAAGAGACAGCTCCTAAGCCACTGTGTGTCAGGGTGGCGCATGTGCAAACTTTCCTGCCCTTATAAAGCAGGACTAGGTGGACCAGGAACCACCTCTCGCGGAGGAAGAGACTTATTACATCTTGGCCTCATCTGCCTCCAGCAGAACCAATCTTTCCTGCTCTTTGTGCAGTGACACACCTCTCCGAGGAAGGAGTACAGGATTTCCATCATTATCATTGCCCTATTAAAAAGAAACACAAACAAAACAACTAATTACTCTCTGCAGAAAAGGAGCATAAACAGGATGAGTCTTAAACTGAACCGGGGATGAGACATCCTGGTAAAGATTAGGAAAGGGACATCCTCTTCCCCACCGCACAGCCTCTACTACCCTCRGGCAGGGTCTCCAGGCCACCACTTAGGGTAGGAGTTGGGGCTCCCTGTTGCTGATCTTCTGCACCCACCGGTCCTGCCAACTACCCCACCCCACTCCGCCCCACCCCGGCTGTCTCCCACGCCTCAGGTGCGTGCTGGCGGTGGGCCTGGAATCCTTTCTTTTTGTCCAGCCCCTTAGGGCAGCCTCCAGCYCGAAACGCACCACTAACCCGGCCGCCAGGAGCTGGGATCGGCGAGCACTCAGGGCAGGAACCGCCCCTGGGTTGGGTGGGGAGTGCGGGCTCCCTCCACCGCGTATTCCCTGGCACCGACCCCGCAAGGCCAGGCTGCCCGCGGCGCGCCACGCCCCCGGGGTCCGGAAGGCGTGGCAGCTCGCTCTGGGCTTCTGAGAACTTGAAGCCTGGCGGCGCGCGACTCCGACCTGGGATGCGGCGGCTGCTGCTGCAGCTTCCTGGTTCTCCGCTCGCCGAGTGGGGGAGAGCGTGAGCCCGCGGAGGCGGGGGCAGGAGGAGCGGGCGGAGGCGGGGGCAGAGACGCCAAAGCTGGAGCTAGCCGGACGGGTCGCTCCTGCTCTCCGGGGAGACTGCCTGCCCGGCCCCGGAGAAGGGGCGAGCCCCGCGCGCTCCGGGAGGACGGTCGGGAGCCCAGCAGCCCGCCGAGGGCTCGGAGCCCGGCTCCCCTCCTTTCCACCTAAGGAGAAAGGGCGGGAGGGAAGGAGGGGAGGGGAAGATCCCTCGGAGGAGACGGAATGGCCGGTCGCAGGGGGCTCGGGCGCTGCTTCTCTCCGGAGCTGCCTCCACGCCCGTGGCTGCGGAGAGGACTGCCCTGAGCCCGGGCTCCCGGTTCCCCAGTGCCAGCCAGCGCGGCCCCCTCGGGGCTCCGGCAGCAGTGCCGGCATGTCGTCCGGCACGATGAAGTTCAATGGCTATCTGAGGGTCCGCATCGGAGAGGCTGTAGGGCTGCAGCCCACCCGCTGGTCCCTGCGGCACTCGCTCTTCAAAAAGGGCCACCAGCTGCTGGACCCCTACCTGACGGTGAGCGTAGACCAGGTACGCGTGGGCCAGACCAGCACAAAGCAGAAGACCAACAAACCCACCTAYAATGAGGAGTTCTGCGCCAATGTCACGGACGGCGGCCACCTGGAGCTAGCCGTCTTCCACGAGACGCCCCTGGGCTATGACCACTTTGTGGCCAACTGCACGCTGCAGTTCCAGGAGCTGTTGCGCACGGCGGGCACCTCGGACACCTTCGAGGGCTGGGTAAGTAGCGATCGCCTCGCCCCTTCGTGTCTGCTGGACCTTTCCTCTTGAATTTTCAAATCTCGTCAGGGTCCCCTTTCCTCATCGCCCTACAGGGGAGGGAATTCCCTCTAGACTTTGATTTTTTTTTCCCAGGTGGCCTGCACTGTTGACGCGACAGCCGTGGGTGTATGCSGGCGCAGGCAGGTGTGACTCTGGGAAGACGTCCTCTTTGTGGACCCGGACTTTGCTCTTAGGGGAAACCCCATAGTGATACAGAGCTCCATCTCCCTCCTCTCGGGGCAGGGGGTTTAGGAATCTCAACTCTCAGCCCACGGGTCGATAAAGAAAAGCGGAGAAGGGGCGATATGAAAGTGATATGGTCTGAGTCAAGTGCTTCAAACACTTCTTAGGAGAAAGCCATACATTCTCGCGAGTATTATTCATAGTGTTTATGGATGCATGTTGGTTCAGCCACACAGACATGCACACGTGTTTCAGCATGCACATCCATTACATCCCAGAGGTACAAAAGCTACACTGGCAGGGATCAGAGTGAGTGCATGGCTCTGCACTCCGGCGGAGTTTTGTTTAGCTTTTCCCTTGGAGATTGGGGGCAGGGGTGGGCGGTGGGGGGTGGGGGGAGGTTTAAAACTTCTCTGTGTTTGCTCTCAAGTTCAGTCAGCCTAGGGTGTATGGGTGCAGGACTAGTGTTTCCAAACTATTCCTCTGCAAAGAGGTTTGGATGTCCTCCCTCTGAGTTGACGTTCAGCTGCTGGCGACTTCTTAGGTGCTACTGCCATTCCCATAGTTCCCTGGAGATAGGATTTCTACTGTAAATTTCTAGAGTGCCCCACACAGCGCCAGAACGCCCATAGGTCTTAATCCTCACTCTGTCTTTGTGATGCTGGGGTTATTGTGCTCACTCTCAGATGCTGAAATGATAATTACAACGAAGTGGTCTGGCAAAGTGTAGTGTGCGGTGAAGACTCTAGAGTTTAATAATGGTCTTAGTGCGGATAGGAGTGGCTTTGGAACCCGAGGTGAATCGTTATTCAGAATCTGTTTGAAATTCACATGTGGTAGAACCAGATGGAGAGTGACAAAGACTCGTGGAGAGATGTATTTTATACTTTGGAGTGTTGTTCATTTCACCATATATTYTGTAATAGTACAGAAGGCTTGTAAACATTCACCTTTTAAATAGAAATTTAAAAAAAACCCATAATTGTTTAACTTTAGTTATCAAACTATGGGATTAATTTCACCTCGACCTAACTTTCTTTCTGCTTCTTTTCTTTTCTTTTTTTCTTTTTTCTCTTCTTTTCTTTTCTTTTTTTTTCCTTTTTGGAATTTAGTAGTGGGCTAGATGGGATCCGATCAAATACAGTTAAAAATTAACTTTGATGTTGGTTTGAGACAGGGTCTCACACAGTAGCCCAGGCTGGCTTGATCTTGGGACAATACTTTTGCCTCAGTTTCCCAAATAAGTTTACACGTTGGTCTGTGAATTTCCAGACACAGAATTGAACYGAGCATATGAATTTTGACTTAAGTGTTTGGTTAGGAGTTAGGCTGGGCAAATCTCTAGAGGAATTGGGTGCTGGAGTTTGGYGGTACCGGCTGGCCATCAGCCGTGATAAGCATGTTGTGCTGGAGACAGCCTAGATTAGCTTTAAGATTTGAATCCCGTGGGAGCTTTTAAACACCTCTACTTTTAAATAAACTAGATAGGAGCCTCTGGGCGTGGGCCTCCAGCATCGGTACTTATAGACTTCCTAGCTGACAGAAAAAAAAATGGTTAGGTTTGAGAGCATGGAGCATAGAGGAAGACCTAGACGTGAGGCTCTGATAAAAGAAAGCTGAGTGTAGGGCTGGGGGGGGGGGCATGCAGCTGTTCATCGTTGCAGGGGATGTTCAAAGATCTGTGCCGCTTAACATTCTGCCTAGACGTTTAATAGGACCCACTGGTGGCATTTTGGAAAACTTTAATGGTAGGATAGGACCAGCATTTAAATGACGTTGGAGCCAGTGATTCGTCATGGGTTTATATTTACTTAGATGGCATATATGTCTTTCAGTGTGTGTGTTGTGTGTGTGTGTATGTGTGTATGTATGTATGTATGTATGTATGTATGTATATGTACATTATATGGTTCTAAGTGTTTTGAAACTGAGGATAGTATGACTAGAATGTGTACTTGTTAAGAATATTCATCAAAATATCTTTTATAGACTGTAGAAATGCATTTGCATATCAAATTCAAATGTGCAATTTGTTCACAGTTCAAGTGGAAGAGTAAAAATTATTCTGGTTGCTAGTGGAACTACAAATTGCTGACTTAAAAAAAANTTCTGCCTAGACGTTTAATAGGACCCACTGGTGGCATTTTGGAAAACTTTAATGGTAGGATAGGACCAGCATTTAAATGACGTTGGAGCCAGTGATTCGTCATGGGTTTATATTTACTTAGATGGCATATATGTCTTTCAGTGTGTGTGTTGTGTGTGTGTGTATGTGTGTATGTATGTATGTATGTATGTATGTATGTATATGTACATTATATGGTTCTAAGTGTTTTGAAACTGAGGATAGTATGACTAGAATGTGTACTTGTTAAGAATATTCATCAAAATATCTTTTATAGACTGTAGAAATGCATTTGCATATCAAATTCAAATGTGCAATTTGTTCACAGTTCAAGTGGAAGAGTAAAAATTATTCTGGTTGCTAGTGGAACTACAAATTGCTGACTTAAAAAAAAAGATGCAGTGACTGCTGGAGCGTAAGGAAGGAATGKAACCATGAGGTCGTTATAAACCAGCCTTTTTATTCTCGTTAGAGTAGACCCCGAACCTCTCTCTGCTTCATTGCCGGAGACACTTTCCGAGTATGAAGGCGGTAACCAGTTATTCTGGCCTTAATACGAGTTTGTTGGTGTTCTGTGGTGGGGGAAAGGCAAAGAGCTATTTTAGCAAAATGTGTATCTGCCAAGCCCAGCATTGTACATTTTTATTAATTGTACACTCACTTTATTCAGTATATATGAGATAARAGAATGGGATGCAGGTACATTTTTCCTTTAATGGAAACTGATCTTATCAAACACTAAAATTGGTAAGACCTCAAGTCAAAGATCTGTGTTTTCACCTTGAGCCCAAAGAAGCAAATGGAGCCAAGAATAAGGAAGTTTGTAAAGATAACAGAACTTGGCCAAGTAGAAAACAGGAACTCCACAAAGAAAAAGCAGAGTCTTTCCTTTTTTCAAATGATAAGTCTCAAACTTGAATGCAGATGATAAGAGGGGTCTCGGGTCGCAGGTTTCCAACTTTTGGAATAAGAATGAGAATAGCGCGGCAGAGCCTACCTACAGGACCAAGGGGASGCGGGTGTGTTCCAGAAGGCGTTATGCCAGTGAGCTCTGAGTCTCAGACGAAATGCACACAGCTTGAAAAGACAGAAACTGCCCAATTCCCCTCGAGTACCTTAAGCAGTTTTATGATCACTAAAGATGAATTATTAACTGCTTTGTACAGATTCTTTCAGAAAATAAAAGGCAATGAAACAGATTACTTCATTCTTTGAAATAATACCAAAATACAACGAAGACATTACAAAGCAAGACAAAAATACCTGCAGGCAGGTATCATCCTTCCTGATCTYAGATGCTTAAAATTTTAGTCAGTTAAATCCAACACTGTGGCGAGTAGAGAGTATACCATAACCAAGTGAGGACTATATCCAGGACTCTAMGGCAGATTGAATGTTTGTAGAACTGCCAGTGCAYGCCTCTTGTGGGCAGGGTCAAAATGAAGGCTTGTATGATCACCTCAATAGATACAGAAAAAGCATTTGAGAAAATGAACAGTCCATTCAGGATAAAGTTTCTAAGCAAGTTAGAAACAGAGAGAAACTTCTTAGTGTAGAGGCTGTCARTCTATGCTAATCTGCAAGGACATCTTGGTGACAGAGTGAGTAATATTCTGTTGTGATCAGGCACAAGGCAAGGGTGCTGCTCTTTCTGCTTTCCACACTGTCCAAGAGTGCAAAAGGAAGTTTCAAGAAACAAAATGCTCATAGATCACAGAAGAAGAAGTAAAACCATCTTAATCTACAGGAAAAAAAA
>BDUI01013462.1:24635-38295 GCA_002335545.1 Apodemus speciosus | reverse complement strand
AAAAAAAAAAAAAAGAATCTGGACTGGAGAAACATGGGATATGGTCTTTCAGAGAACAGAGAGTCACAGAGAATCGTTAACATGCCATCTCAATGCAATGTTCATCCAGTATCTAGAGAAAGATCTACAAATGGTGCGAAGACTGCAGTGTGGACCAAGATTCTGCACAGGAAAGAAAGAAGAAGAAGAAAAAAAAAGGCAGGTTGAACAGGACAACCCAGGGATTAATAGGAACAATAGGTAATAATCAACTAATATGATTTCAAACTAAGCCTGGAAATTCAGAGACTAAAGACACCTTCAGCAGCAGCAGTAGCAGGCTGTGAGCGAACTACGTTATCGAACGCCATTGTCCTTTGGAAAGGCCAGAGAACAAGTCTGAACAGGAATTGCGTGGAAAGGGTGTAAGTGGTAACCTAAGTTACCACGTCACTGGAGATTCAGGCCCAGAACAGCAGTGACTCTCCTGAATCCCACCGTTACAAAGAAGCAGGGCTCCCCATGGAAGCTTCGTGTGGCAGCAGAGTACTCGGGTGAAGATACCACACAGCTAAGCCAAAGGCCAAATGGATTTGCTACTTTTAAAAGACTCAGCTGTTTCAGAGTGCTTACTTAGCACACATGAAACCACGGGGTCCCGCTTCAACCCCTCACTAACTGGACCTGGTGGCATATGCCTATAATTCCAGGAATCAAGAGATAGAAGCAGGTAGATGCAAAGTTCAAGGTCATCTTTGGCTACGCGGCGAGTTTGAGGCCAGCCTGGGCTACATAGCGATCGCTCTTAAACAAAAACAAAGCTCACAATGTCTAGCACCCATGAGCTTATAGCGGATCCTCCCCTTGCTACGCCTTTCTTTCTGAGAAGGTGTTCTTGTCTCGCTGATGCCTGATGGGCACTGCAGCCTGAGCGGGAGCCCTGGCTGGCAGCCTGCTCTAATTCGGCTGACTTGATGGTTTATGCCAAAAAGAAATTGTTAAATTCTGCTCTCTAGGTGGCAAGGCTGTTTTATAACAAGTTGCTGGCTAATTAGGGCGTAAACGTTCCTTCCTTTGCTTCTCCTTGACCTTGCGCGTTCCCCCTCCGAGTTTCCCGGCTCCGGCCGCCGCCTTTCCTTGCTTCTTGGTCTCATTGCTTTGCTGCTTGCTTCCTCCTTACCAGCTGTCTGCAGCGGTTGGGTCTGATGCCCCTTGCTTGGCTTTCACTTTTCTCTTTCTCTAATTCTTTTTTTATTTATTGTCTATATTATTTGTTTATATTCCAAATGATTTCCCCTTTCCTGGTTCCTCCCTCCCCATAAGTCCCATAAGCCCTCTTCCCTCCACCCATTCCCCAATCAACCCCCTCCCACTTCTCTGTCCTGGTACTCCCCTACAATGCTGGATCAAGCCTTTCCAGGACCAGGGCCATCTCCTTCCTTCTTCTTGGGGAAATTGTTAGGCAAATGGTTGGAACTGGAAAATATCATCCTAAGTGAGGTAACCCGATCACAAAAGAATACACATGGAATGCAGTCTTTCTCTAATTCTAAAGCGGTAACTTGAGCTGGAGAGATGGCTCAGTGGGTAAAGGCGATAGCTGCCCAGTCTGACAGTCTGCTCAACAGAGCCCACGTTAACAGGGAAGGAGAGAAATGACTTCACAAAACTGCCCTCTACCTCCACAGGCATGCTGCGCTACGTGTCTGCCTCTTCCAACCTTTCCACACAATCATGAATTAAAAATGTAATAAAATACCAGCTTATTATCTGTCTATAATTTGTCTTACTTTTAGCTATATATAAATATACAATTATATAAATACACAATTTAGCTATATATAAATATACAATTTAGTTCTACATAAATATACATAAGTTATTTCTAATCATGTTCTTTATGTGATATAAAATTCTGTCTGGAACTGAGCCTGGGTGTAGTGACACATACCTTAATCCCAGAACTCAGGAGGCAAAGACAGGCAGATCTCTGTGGGTTCAAGGCCAACCTGGTCTATAAAGCAAGTTCTAGGACAGCCTGAGCTACACAAAGAAACCCTGTCTTGAAAAACAAAAACAAAAAACCCTTCTATCTGAAGTCTAGAAAATACATTGAAGTGCTCCAATAAACTACTTACTAAGGACCTACTAAAATGGTGTTATMTATTATTACTAATTTTCTTTCTTTCTTTCTTTTTTATGTCTTTCATTGTTTGAGTTACCTGTTTGTTTTTGAGACCAGGTCTCACACTGTATCCCAGGCTGTCCTAAAACAAACGATGGGTAACCTAGGCTGGCCTTAAACTATCAGCAATCCTCCTGCCTCAGTCTTAAAAGTCCTGGCATTCCAGATATGTACCACTATGCCTAGCATAGTTTCCAAGTTTTTAAGGTGTTGAGAGTTGGGTCTGTAGAGATGGCACAGCGGTTAAGAGCACTGACTGCTGTTCCGGAGGTCCTGAGTTCAATTCCCAGCAACCACATGGTGGCTCACAACCACCTGTAATAAGATCTGATACCCTCTTCTGGTGTGTCTGAAGACAGGTACAGTGTACTCGCATAAATCCTTAAAAAATGTGTTGGG
The DNA here is from genome assembly GCA_002335545.1 of Apodemus speciosus. Taxonomy (NCBI): domain Eukaryota; kingdom Metazoa; phylum Chordata; class Mammalia; order Rodentia; family Muridae; genus Apodemus; species Apodemus speciosus. Next base: position 35,732 of record BDUI01013462.1, on the reverse strand, counting down.
AGTTTGTATAACATCCAAAACCTACTAGATAGTAGAAAACAAGGTTGCCATGCATTTAAAGATCTCTAGAAAACCCCAATAAGCAAATTACTTTTTTTAAAAAAAGATCTACTTATCTATTTTATGTCAGAGTGCTCTGTACCGTGTGCCAAAAGGGGGCATCATATCCCATTATAGATTATTGTGAGCCGCCATGTGGCGGCTAGAAGTTGAATTCAGCTCCTCTGGAAGATTAGACAGTGCTCTTAACTGCTGAGCCATCTCTCCAGCCCCTGCAAATTACTTTTTAAGTCAATATTCTCACAATTTTCATAATCATGTAAAAATAATACATCCAATGTAAACAAATCAAATCACCTCAATTTTGTGTTTCTATGCAATTATTCATGTAGGAGACCTACACACATTACAGGGAAAGCAAATTCCAAGACTTAAATCCACTAGTCAAGGCGATAGTGATTTGTTCCTAAGATGTGTCTGAGTTCCCCCATCTTTCCAACCCTCAGGATGTTACATGGTGAAGTGATTGGTTTTCTTTGCTGGGTATTCAAATCATCCCAGGAACCATGTGAATAGATTCATTGTAGTCTGCGTAGAACATTACTGGAATTACCAAATGGCTCCAGCAACAGGAGTTACACCACCAGGACAGACAAGAGAGCAAGCGTTGTTCTCGAAGGCAGAGAGAAATGTCCCTGGCTCTTCTCACATTGGCCATGCCACCCAAGTGGAGTCTCGGGAGGCCAGACAACCGGGTTCACCCTTGGGTGACCCCATCATTAAATAAATGCAACTTAGGAGGAGTACTTAGACTCTAAGGCTGGACCTGAGGTATCTCCGGGGAGGCCCTATCAGGGCGTGAACACCCGCAGGCGTGCTTGCCAGTTTCTCCACAAGTTCACTATCTTCTTACTCTCCGTCATCTCAAGTATATTTTCTTAGCTTTCCTGTGATTGTAGATGTGATACTAAAACTCTGTCCTCTATGGGGGGGGGGGTGTCATTACTTTTCGTGGTTCCAACCTCATGAAGCTGATGACTTCTAATCATGTCTGTCATGAACTTTCCCCCATGTGTCACACTTAAAATGCCTGTTGCTCCTGTGGGGGACCCTTCAAACATAAGACTTGAACTGATTGTGTTTTCCTCGGTGCCTGTTCCTGCTTCATCATTAGCGATGCCTGTTACTAGTACCACCAGACGCCAAAGCTGATACCTTGCCCTTTCTACACTTCCGCTCACTCTTGCTCGGTGATATAATTAAAAACTTTTACCTCGGCCCTCCATGCCTACTCCTGTGTCATGGCTCATTCCCCTGGCATGTCTCCTAGAAAATCTGTCTCAAGACTTTCCTGTTCTATGAAGTCTCTCAAGAGAAATGGATCCAGTCCTCTGTCACTCCATTTCTTTCGAAGTTTCTTCTTCAGCCACACAACGTAAAGACCAAGCACATGGACATGAGGTACAGTTAACTTCACTCCTGCCCCCAGCCTAATGGAGCACTGACCCGGGGCACAACATGGCGAAGCCAAGTCTAAGCATTTGACTCATGTTGACTTAGTTCTCACAGAAATCCTCTTGGGGTCGCATAACACTCTCCATTTTTACAGATGAGGAAACTGAGGCACAGAAGCTTGGTTACTTGTCCAAAGTTCCAAACGTCACACATGATAACAAGTCCAGGCGCTACCAGGTACAACCTTCTTTTGCTCGGTGTGATCTCCTCTCTCTTCCTGGCACACAGATCATACTCAGCCCTCTGCCTGAGAAGGTTCCTCTCGTGCTCTGCCCAGCTTCTCTCCCAACCATCCCAGCACTGTAGCTTGAGCTGTCACCTAGCCTCTGCCCTTCTCCAAGTCCCCCTCTGCTGCTGCATTAATGACCTCTGTGTGCCTCCACTGCTGTAGTCACCATCCGATTCRACAATCACCTACTGGTGTGTTTGCCATCCTCCAGAAACTTCCTGAAGCCACAAATAGATTAGCTTTCCTTTTGATGGTTTACATTTGGCCAGACATGAAAATATCCAGCCCTTGAAATGGATTCTAAAACCATGCTAGGAGAGAAGAGCTGATGGATGTATAGAGGATAACAGACACCTGGCTAGTAACCACACACCTTTCCTAATAATAGAGGCATAGTAGTAACTGGACTTCGAGGGCTCAGGATCAGTGCGACAGCCCCTGGAGTTAACATGAAAAGTCTGCAGGAGGCATAGGTGTTCCAGAGACATCTCGATGAAGGCAGAAAGGAGCTAACCATGCAACTACATGCAGTTAAATTAAAACCAAGCGCCTTTAACGAATTAGGTATTAATCATTCAGAATAAGCTATATCAAAATACTACATCAAAACACTTTTGCAACTCCGTTTTTAGTTTATTGTATAGTTCTTTATAGAGAAAGTCTTAAGGTATAAAGTATACACCTGAACAATAGTCCAGCAAAGCCTTCCTCCTCCCACATGTGACAGCTGGATGGAGATCTTTGGTTTGGGAGCACCAGTGTGACAAGGCTGTCAGAAACAATCAACTAGGGAACAGTGAGGAATGAGGTTTAGTGGTGTGGTCTCACCCAGGAAAGCTCAGTAGAGACCTATGTGCTAGAGAAATGGGTTGTCCTCTCTCAATGACCTCTGTGATGCTCGCCCTGCCCTGCCCAGGGCATTTCTGAAGCTGTGCATTACTGGAAATTGTCACTTTCATCGTCTTTGTCACTACCAAGCTTTGATTGCCCTTTACAATGATCACTAAGCAATATGATTACTGTTGGGTCTAGGAATCTGATACCGAGAGTATCCAGCCCGTGACTGCCCTGCCGCTGCCCACTTACATCATTGAGCCAAAGGCGCTTGACGTTTCTGGACCTCGGTTTTCTCACAGAAAAAAAGGTAACTGAATCTCAAGATTCCAGACTACATCCAGCTCAGAAGGTCCATGCTCTCAAAGAGAACCAGTATGAATCAAATATTGCAACCACTTTTGTGTACAGACTTGTGCACACCACACATACACACACACACACACACATACATATACAAACTGTAGTCACATGTACATTGATTTTGTAATAAGACAAATATCATTTCCTTTATTACACACGCGGGATGGGTGACATGCATTCCTCTAGAATATGAGAGGTGCTACAGTTGTTTAAACTTCAGCAACAAATGTCTTATGTGTGAGGGGCTCTGCATATGTACAAGAAATTTAACACTCATTCGAGAAAAAAATCTTTAGATCAGAATTAAAATCCACTTCTCAAAAAAACCAGGTGAAACAGTACTGTGCATAATAGTTTAGATTTTCCCAAAGGAGCAGAGAGACAGGACTCTCAAGACGCCATAGACTGAGTTTACAGTGAGGTGGGTAAACTGGTACAGAGAAGAGAGGAGATTATAACAAGAAGGTGGCTTTAGGCACTGTGGCACACACTGCCCACTCCTCTTCCTTAAGCAGGCTGAGCCCCAACACCACCTGCTGTTTCCAGTGTGCGACCAGGACAATCAGCATCTGCATATGGAAAATGTGATTAAAGTGGAAACAGAAGCCCATCTCCATGACAAATCACAAAGACTATTCCTTGGGGACCCAAAGAGACCATGAGGGCTAGGAGGAAAGGGCCTTTTCCACTGGTAGACACCAGGCACAGGGTACTTAGACTGACAAATTCTTTAAAAGTATGGAAGCAAACTTGCCCTATGTCCTTCACACCTGTGAGCAATTCCACAATTAACCTAGACCCCACCACTGAAATCTTCAAAGCTGACTTTCTTTCGATGAGGAGAAAAATGTTTGTTTGTGGCTAAAGAAAATGGTCCTTTTGTTTTTACGGAAAAAAGAAAATCAAACACAAGTCCGATGTTTTAATGTATTCCCAAAACAAAAGGCAATACTGTAAAGTTAAGTGAATGGTGACTTTTCCACGATATTCAAACCACCAGATGAAATAAAACATTAGTGCATTTTCCCACTGTAACCAAAATATATTGAGTGGAAAGGATCAGGAACGCACCATGTGGTAGAGCATGCTGCTAGCTCCCCCCCCCCTTGGAGCTCAAGGATAGCCTCGGCTACAGGGTGAATCTGAAGCAACCTGGGTTAAATAAACAGAGCAAAACCTTCCATACAGTCTACTGAAATTACCCTGGTGTGTCAGCTGTACAGTGTCCCTTCTATATTCATACCAAATTCAGTTTTATTATTAAATATATATTGGAATGAGACAAAATGCCATCCTCCATAATTCAGTTCCTCAAGTTCTACTTTCACTGCTAATTTTCAACCAAGTATTTTTATTGGTTTGTTGTTGTTGTTGTTGTTTTGTTTTGTTTTGTTTTTTGTTTTGTTTTGTTTTGTTTTGTTTTTGTTTTTTGAGACAGGGTTTCTCCGTGTAGCCCTGGCTGTCCTGAAACTCACACTGTAGATCTGGCTGGCTTCGAACTCAGAAAATCCACTGGCCTCTGCCTCCCGAGTGCTGGGATTAAAGACGTGCACCACCACCGCTGGGCAAGTATTTTTAAAATTAAGTATAAGAAGAGGAAAAGAATCAGCCACAACTTCTAGCCACTGAGAATAACCTGCTGTTAATGTCACGGATCCATATGGTTCACTCATTTATTTGGTTTCCAAACTAAGAGTATGACTACACAGATACAGTAAATCATCTTCCACTTGGACAAGAAGAAATTATATTTAGGACAGAAAACATATGATTTAAAACATGCTTAAAGAAATACAACTTTGGCAAACAAAAGGAAGAAGGCAAACTCAATAAACATCACATGCTCTCCAAGAAAGCAATGCTGAACTCTGCCTTTCCAAGAATCTTATCTTAATAATGACTGTTATCAATGTTTTTATGAATAGCATTGGCTGCAAGTATGAGAGGTTTCCTGAGTGATAACCAACTGCCTTCATTCCGGACACACTATAGAACCGATTGTCTCTCTGTTACTGTCTGGTACCATCCAAGCACAGTATTAGATTAGAAGGAGATAAGATAGCCAGGACTTTGGGTCAGGATCCACACTGGCACTTTTCTTCTGTCATCTAAATTGGTTTTAGTGCAATCATTCCTCCAGGTCACTTTAGGGTCAACAGATATAAGAGTAAGCTAGAGTAAATAATCAAATTTGTAAAGAGAAAAGGCAAACTATTCATCCAATTATTAAATGACATAGCCATACAGACTTGTAATTATTATTGGACAGAAAACAAATGAGTGTTTGCAGAGCAGCTGCCGCTGAATAGATGTGTGGGCTCACTCTCACACTCAGCGAATACTAAGTGTGTAGATTGAGATACTTAGCTGTAAGGGCTTCAGTATTGATCATCCCCATGATAGAAATGTTTGTATCAAAAATCTCCCAATTGCCTAGCATATACAAGACCTTCAGCTTAATTACACCACAAGTGCACACACATGTGCATGCTAACACACACACACACACACACACACACACACACACAGAGAGAGAGAGAGAGAGAGAGAGAGAGAGAGAGAGAGAGAGAGAGTTCTAAAAGGGCCATGTCGAATTGTATATCCTCAGCTCATTGAACTATCCACAATTGTTCATTTCTTTAATTTATGAAGTATAGATTATCTACATAGACGTGGTTCTATATGTTACAGAAAAGACCTCCCAGGATACTGTAAAGGAGCAGTGAGTGGTGATACCACCATCTACAAAGCTGGACAGTCAGAAGAAACAAAGGACATAGGAGGGTTGAGAGCACGGCTCACCTGCTGAAATAATTGTCCTGCACAGTGGAAGCCCTAGGTTCAATCCCCACCATCACAAAAACCTAAAGTAGTAGTATATAACTGTAGTCTCAGCACTGGAGAGGCAGAGGCAGGAGGATTGCCTGGACTGCATAGTGAGGCTCAGGTCATCCATGGTTATGGTGATACCTTGTCTTATAAAACAGAAACAATCAAAATTATCTTAAAGTTATGACTCGGAAGAAACAATAAAGGTGGGGGGAACTTCACTATTCTGTGTGTGGTGACCCATGGTCTAGTTCTTCCTAATCAAGATATTCTGAGAAACCGCGAGCAAACTGTCTCTGCAGTCAGGGAATGCCCTCAGAAAAAGCATTTAAGGTCACAAAGGCCTCCCACCCACTCAGCAAAGTTTAGAATCCTGGCTCTTCCATAGGCCGACACACAATGGCTGAATACCCCATGTAATAAGCCAGCCAGTCCCACTGATATCTTAACAACTGGAAAGAGATTCCTGGTGTGTAATGAGATTACAGAACACGTGATAGATTGCTGACCTTTTGAATTAGGACAAGCAACACAGACTCCGTAACAAATTCACCCTTATCCTGGCCAGGCTGTGCTGAGACGGCCAGGCACTTTTCAGAGATAGTTGAAGTGCAGATGGAAATATCAGAGTATAAAGTTTCATTCTCCAGTGTCCCACTTCAGAAAGTGGGAACTCAGATCTGACTTCCATATTCTCAAAAGCTTCGTGGCTGTAGCCAACAGTTAGATAAAACGTATTTTCCCACTTGGATTTGTGCTTGGAATGGTATTTGGGAAAGGGTTTTTGTTGTTGTTGTTGTTTTGTTTTGTTTTGTTTTGTTTTTATCGATAACTTTGTAAATTCACTGGCCAATCAGAGAAAACATATCTTACTTACTTTCCTATTTGCTGTGATAAAACACTATGACCAAAGCAATCTATAAAGGTTTATTTAGGCTCATGGTTTCAGGAGGGCACATGTAGCAGTGGCTGGAGGCTCAGAACGGAGGACTCACACCCTGAACAGCAATCCGCAGGCAGAGAGACCACACTGAAAGCTGCGCACTACTTTTGAGACCTCAAAACCCACACAGTGACATTCGTCCTCTGGCAAGGTCATACCTCCTAAACCTACTCACACCAATTATTCAGATGCCCGAGGATATATCAGAGATGTTTAGCGCCTCGAAGCTACAGTAGCGTATYGGTGAGATGAGTTGCCAGCATAAAGAAAAGTCACTCCGGCACACTTTATCTGATTTCAGTTGTATGACACGGACACTTTGCTGTGTTCACATACGGGACAGGGTGGGAGACTGCGGAGCCGTCAGATTGACCAGGACTCCCAGCACGGCTCACCATTTAGTATATTTGTGGGAGTCAAACAGGGAATACTGTTTTAATTCCATCTCCACACCTGTCTCCTCTCTGTATGAGGATAATGGCTGTGTGTGGCAGGGCACTGGAGATTGCAGTCTGAGACCCGACTATGTAAACGACGGGRCTCTTTCTCAATGGAAAAAAAAAAACAAATAATCCTCCTTCCTAATAAAATATGACAGAGGCAATATAGTACTCTTGGTAAGAATATTGTGAAGATAATACAAGGCCAAATTAGTCTATGTTGAACTCAGCATGTGTGTGTGTGTGTGTGTGTGTGTGTGTGTGTGTGTGTGTATCAATGTATACTATCCACTGTCATTGTTAAATATTGTTCCAATAATTTTTATCATTWAGTGACTTGGTTCATTGAGCAAAACATAATTTATTCAAGTATAAAGCAATGCAGGATCTCCAGGTTTCTTTAATTTCTTTAATCTTTCTATTCTAACTACTTACATTCCGAAAATACCAAATTCTTTCTGATATTTAGGAAATGAGTGCTTGGGGCATAATCTTAACCAGTCAAGCCATGTCACTGAAGTAACCATTTTAAGATGTTTGTTTTGTTGTTGAAGTTTGGCATTTCTGTGCCTAGCGCTTTTCTGCATTTTCTCACTTTGGTCAGCTGCTCTCTGCAGCTTACAAGGAGACATGGTGACTCCTTCTTCTAACTCCAGCATTTGGTTCAAGGCCAGCCTGACCCACGTAGTGAGTTCCAGGACAACCTGGGTGACATAGTAAGACCCTGTCTGTCTCAAACAGCAACAACAACACAAGCAACAGGATTATATTGGAATTGTAGTAGAAAGACTGGTGTTGTATTTTAGATAGCTGAACAATTAATATGGAAATCCAGGCCCACTCATCCCAAAACCTCATAATATGGAGTTCTTCTGAGTCTCAGGGCCTAGTTCTGTGTTATTTATTAACATGTAATCAACAGTATTCAAATGCGGTGTTCAGAGTAGTCTCAAAAACCATGAAAACAATCTCCATTGAGAGCTCCCACACATACTGTCATCAGCCAACAGGTTCAAGTCCCAACCTCTGTATTTGAACGACAAAGGATTTCAACAAGGATCACCTACGAATTTGTTTTCTCTACCATTGTGGAAATTCCCTTATTATGTGTGACAGAACTAATTCTCTTTCAAATAATTTTTTACATTTTCTTATTAAGTGTGTATGTACTAGGTGTGTGTGTGTGTGTGCATGCATGTGTACACATGTGGAGGTCAGAGAACAATTTCTAGGAGACAGTTCTCTCCTACTGTTTGGATTATGGATATCAAACTCAAATCATCACGCTTTGTGACAAGCTCCTTCACCTGCTGGGCTGTCTTGCTGAGCCAAGGCTTATAGGCTATTCATATAATCACTTTTAGATAACTTTTCTGTATATGTGACAATATATGGTAGATTACGATGTTATACATAAAAATATTAATTAAATTTACTCTACTTATAGTAGCAAGAAACACATAGACAAAATTTGTATGTATACCTCACCTTTAGAATCTCACTGATTTAAGAGAACATATAATGCATATTATATAAATTATATACATATATTTGTAGTTTTATATTTGTAGGTAATCATTCATATATATGAATATAGAGAGATAAGATAGATAGATAGATAGATAGATAGATAGATAGATAGATATCACAAGGATTTCAGTTTGAGAGCTGCCTGGGCTAAATGGCTATACCCTGTCTAATATATAAAACATAAGAGACATGTATCTGTGTGTATCTCATATCATATATATATATATCCTATAGATAGATATATGATATATATGATATATAATATATATATAGGCTGTCACTGATTTAAGAAAAAATATATATAAAGAGAGAGGAGAGAGAAGAACTATACAATTTTGTTAGGTTCTACATTATCTGATAATTAAACGTGAAAAATTTTTAAATTAGGCTCTGAATGCTTTCCTCTAATAGTGTTATGTTAAAATGTCACCTTGATCCCAACACAGGGTAAGAGCAGGCAGAGTGGCAAATGCCTATAATACCAGCACTCTGATATGCAGGAACATTAGACGTTTAAGAACATCCTCAGGTACACAGCAAGTTTCAGGAAAGTCTGGGCTAAGACCCTGTGTTAAAAATAATGAAAAATAAAAGTGGCAAATGTCTAACGAGATGAACATCTGGATACCGTATGCAATGTGTTCAGTATATGTTACTAATACGTATGCTTTTTTCGTGTGTCCATTAAAATTAATTTCATAAAAACATTTGGAACACTGCCCTCTAAACAGGCTCAAACTGCTACATGGAAATAGTTATCAAAACTGAGCAAAAGATGAACAATGTGGTGAATGGTTACACTATTGCCCACAGCACTGGACAGAACATCCCAGGATGGTACACTCTTTTTTTTTTTTTTTTTTTTTTTTAGTTTTTCGAGACAGGGTTTCTCTGTGTAGCCCTGGCTGTCCTGGAACTCACTCTGTAGACCAGGCTGGCCTCGAACTCAGAAATCCGCCTGCCTCTGCCTCCCAAGTGCTGGGATTAAAGGCGTGCGCCACCACCGCCCGGCTAGGATGGTACACTCTTAATACCAACACAGACCCTACCCCTTGGCTCTGGGTCTTTCAACTTCTAAAATCTCTCTCTCTCTCTCTCTCTCTCTCTCTCTCTCTCTCTCTCTCTCTCTCTCTCTCTCTTCCATCTTGAGTGTTTTCTCAAGAGGGGGTAGAGATGAGTGTTTCTCTTTAGAGATGTAGAGAAAAAAGTGAAAACTGGCCGGAGGGACGATGGTTGGATAGGAGTCCCTCTACCTTCAGTCAAAGATGGACAAAGAAGARTGTGAGAACCGGAGCTAGATCCGGAACTGGAGAGAAGTGTCGTACATTTCTCGGAGATAAGAAAAATCCAACAAGAGACCCRGGAAGAACTCAGTTTTCTGTCAAAAAGCTACACTGCTAAACCAATAACATTTAAATAATATATTATGATAGCGCATGCAAATGAAAATCAAACTCTTGTGTGAGTGTTCCAAATGATTGCCTCCTGGATTACCAMACCCCTTTTGCTCAGCCTCCGGCTACCTGAAGGGAGAATAACTTTTAAAAGCATCCATAAAGCCTGGTTCCTCTGAAGATTTAATAGCTAGAATTTACCACTAATGGCACAARTAGTTTACAAGCATAAACATATAAAAGGGAAGTGAAATGAGTGACAGTAGAAGAGCCCAGAGGAAGTTTCCTGATTCTGAATTGRAAGCCTGCAGCTGAAGAGGGCTCAAACCCCGCAGACACCGAACCAAGTGATGGTTCATGCTCCAGGTTTTATGTCTCTATACCGTGGCATCTCTCTTCACAGTTTCCTAACTTCTAAAGTGGTCTAGGAATCATGTGGCTGAAAAGCACCTGTATGTTCAAGCTCTTCAAACTCAAGTGTTTGCGAAATCCAGGGCTCAGCGCTGTGGCCCCTCCACAGGGTTAGCAGTTTTACAAGCTCACACTGACCTCTTGTTCTGCAGAATTCCATAGAGTCTGGCAGAATCCTATAGGTTGACATTGCACTACCAAACACTTGTCCTATCAGTGATGGCCCTGGTGATATGAYGTGGCACTGTAAGACTTCTCTGGGTTGCTCGTGACTTTATTCTTGGGTAGCAATGTCCACTTGGATTGTAAATTTCAYGGAGGTACCTACCCTGTGTTGACTTTCGTCCCATTGCCGCATGGCACCTATCGCGCAGTGAGATACACCCAGCAAATCRATATCAAATTATTACATCAGGGCAGCGTTCTAACTCAGGAGGGAGAACACCTGMATTAAACWGATTAGAACAGACTGAGGCTTGGAAGATGAAGCTCATTAAGCAACTGTAAGAAATCACGGTCTTCTTCTTAATGACTACAAACACAAATTAATACGTAGAAGTCAACAATTGTGTGTGAGTTCAAAGAAAAACATGAATTAAAAAAACAGTT
>BDUI01013458.1:40958-51987 GCA_002335545.1 Apodemus speciosus | reverse complement strand
AGGAAGGTGTGGAGAAGAGAGAGAAGGAATGGAGAAGATACAAAAGGAGAAATATTTTTAAAAGAAAGCTTTGGGGATAGAGACTCAACTCAGTAGTTAAGAACACTTGCTTCTCTTATAAAAGACTCAGGGTTGATTGATTCCAAACATTTACATGATGATTTTCAACCATTTATAAATCCACTTAAGCACACATGTGGTATGAATATATACAAACATACATACATGCATATGCATACATACATATATCATACATACATACATACACATACATACATACATACATACATACTATTTGAAATAAGAGCTTCTGCTCCAGCTACCAAGTTTTTCACCTGCTGCCTTCTTTCTCCTTTCATACAGTCTAACACTTTGATAGTCCAAATGAACTACTTCTGTTTTTTTAAATTGGATACTTTATTTACTTACATTTAAAATGTATTCACCTTTCCTGGATTCCCCACTTCAAACACACTACTCATCCCCCTTAACCTACTTATATGAGAGTGCTCTGCCAACTACCTACCCATGCCTGCCTCACCTAGCATTCCTCTACACTGTGACATCAAGCCTTCAAAGCACCAAGGGACTCCCCTTCCATTGATAGCATATAAAGTCCCTTCAACTCCTTCAGTCCTTTCTGTGATTCCTCCATTAGGGTCCTTGTGCTCAGTCTAATGGTTGTCTATGAGCATCCTCATCTGTAATGGTCAGGATCTGACAGAACCTCTCAGGAGACAGCTGTATCAGGCTCCAGTCTGCAAACACTTCTTGGCTACTACAATAGTATCTGTGTTTGGTGTCTGCATGTGGGATGGGTTCCCAGGTGGCACTGTCTTTTCATGGTCATTCTTGCAATCTCTGCTTCAGTCTTTGACTCTGTAATTCTATTAGACAGGAACAATTATGGGTTAAAATTTTGGAGATGAGTAGATGGCTCCATCCCTCAACCTGGGAGCCATGACTAAATTCTGGACTGCTGGATATGGTCTCTACAGTTTCTCCCTCCACTTTGTAGGGTATTTCAGCTAACATCATCTCTGAGGGGGTCCTGGGAGCCTCTTGCTTTCCTAGGATCTATGACTTCTGTTGGCTATCCCTAGTTCCCCGTAATTCATTGCTACACACCTCCATTTAATTTCCTGACTCTCTGTACATCTTTATCTCTTCCCATACCTGAATCTGCCTTTCTTTACAACCTCATCCTCTTCCCTTCCTCTCAAGTCCCTCCCATTCCTCTACTTCACTTGATTATTTTGTTTACCCTTGTAAGTGGGACTTTGGTCTCCCTTGCTCTTGAGCACCATGTGTTCCATGAGTTATATTGTGGGAATTCCACACACTTTGTCTATTGTTCACTCATCAGTGAGTACATACCATGTGTGATCATTTGTGATTGAGTTACCTCACTCAGGATGATATTTTCTACTTCTATCTATTTGCTTAGGAATTTCATGAATTCATTGTTTTAATAGCCAAGTAGTATTTTGCTGTGTAAATGTACCACATTTTCTGTATCCATTCCACTGTGAAGGACATCTGCATTATTTCCAGCTTCTGGCTATTATAACTATGGCTTCTATGAACATAGTGACAGGAGTGGGTGGGTGGTAAGGTAGTACCCTCATAGAAGCAGAACTAAGGAGGATAGGATAGGGGTTTTCTGGAGGGAAAACTGGGAAAAGGGGTAACATTTGAAATGTAAATAAATAAATAAATAAGAGAAAATAGATACAATACTTCAGAGGGAGATGTAGCCTTGGAAACAAGGACAACAACAACAACAAAAAAACAACCAACCAAAAAAACAACCTTTCTTTTGTGTTCTGCTCTTGTCTCTTGTCTGCAAGCATAATACACTATCAGTAATAGTGTAAATGTTTGATGGCTACCTATGGGATGAATCACAAGTAAGGTTGGTGATTGGTAGGTCATTCCTTCAGTCTGCTCCATTTTTGTACCTGCATTTCTTAAACAAGAGCAATTCTAGGTCAACAGTTTTGAAAGTGATTTGATGTGTCCACTCCTCCACTGTGCCGTGTCTAACTTCTATAGGAGCTCTCTTCAGGTTCCATCTACCCACCATTGGAAATTTTGGCTAATAATACACACAAAGAGGCCTGAAATTCTCCCTTATGATAGAACTCTCAGACTCTCTAAAGGATACCCCACATCTCACCTCCAGCAGCTGTATATTCTCCTGGCTCCCTGATCTTCTCTCCTGTCTGTCTCCCTGATTCTGCTGATCTTTTCCCCTCCCCATCCACTCTCCCACCCAGATCCATCCCTCTCTCTGCATTGCACAAGTATTTTGTTCCCCTTCTAAGTGACATTTAAGCATTCTCACCTCGGCCTTCCTTCTTCTATAACTTCTTATGGCATGTCAGTTGAGTCATCAACATTCTGTACTTTGTGACTAATATCCACTTATCAGTGTGTACATACCACTCATGTTCTTTTGGGTCTGGCTTACTAACTCAGGTTGATGTTTTCTAGTTCCATCCACTCCCTGCAAATTTCATAAAGCCCTCATTTCTAATATATGAGCAATATTATATTGTGTAAATGAATCACATCTTCTGTAACTGATGTTATCATGTGCTTGAAGATAGGAGCATAGCATAACAGTCCTCTGAGAGGCTATACCAGCAGCTGACTGAGATGTATGCAAATACTTTCATCCAACCATTGGACTGAAGTCAGAGGCCCCTATGGTTGAATTAGGGGAAGGACTGAAGAAGCTGAATGGGAAAGCAACCCCATAGGAAGACCAGCAGTCTCACCTAAATGGACTCCAGGGAGCCTCCCAGAGACTGAGACACCAACCAGGCAACATACAGGGACTTGTCTGAGGGCCCTGGCACGTTTATAGCAGAGGACTACCTAGTTTGTCTTCAGTGAACTCCTAATACTCCAGGGACTTGAGGCTTCAGGGAAGAGGGAGCTCTGTTGGGGAAGGGTGCACCATCTCAGAAGCAGGGGAGGAGAAAGAAAAGAGAAACTATGGGAGTAAGACCACAAGAGGAGAGCAACTATGGCTAGATCATGAAAAAAAAGAAAGAAAGAAAGAAAGAAAGAAAGAAAGAAAGAAAGAAAGAAAGAAAGAAAGAAAGGAAGGAAGGAAGGAAGAATGAAAAATATACCACCCAAAACATGCCTAAAACTCTGCCAAATGAAATTGTAATACTCTATGAAATAAAAGTAATAATAAAGCACCTTTCACAAAATAACCTGAAATACTGATTTAGGATCAAAATTTGACTATACAGTTTGTATGCCTTTTTCTATGAATAATGTATTTGCTAAATACCAGATACTAGTAACTTTAATAAACTTACATGAATTATTTGCTCTAAAATAAATATATTTGTTTCTTTTTAGTTTAGCTAACATTTAGAATTGATAATTTATGAAAGCATACATAATATAAGCACACTGGCAATTTTGTGATATAGTATCATTAGCAGGAGCTCTTGGAACAGGTTACCAGCTACTAGACATAGATTTCGTATAAGCTTCCAATTGCTCATCTCCCATTTTCAATCTTATGATAAAATTAATGACCATACCACATGACTGCAATGTCAGTAAGATATATACATATTCTAGTGTCTAACAAAAAATAGACTTTAAATCCAAAATAGAATAAAGTGAGTACTTCTTAGGTGATAGCAGATGAATCCATCAAGAGAATATTATGAGGCTAGAGGGATGGCTCAGTAGTCAAGAGCACTAACTGTTCATGCAAAGGTCCTGAGTTCAACTCCCAGCAACTACATGGTGGCTCACAAGCATTAGAAATATTACATATTCGAGAATATTACGAGGCTAGAGAGATAGCTCAGTAGTTAAGAGCACTGACTGTTCATCCAAAGGTCCTGAGTTCAACTCCCACAACTACATGGTGGCTCATAACCAGCCTCTTCTGATGTATCTGAAGACAGCAACAATGTACTCATAATAAGATACATAAATAATCTTTTGAAAAGAGAATATTACAAGAATAAGCAGATACAAAACAAAAACAGTCATAAACATTAACTTAAAAATATGATGAGACTAAAAACTATATATTAACTCCAGCACAATGACATTTAATGATATGTATACCCCATAATCACCAGTAGACATGTCATCCTACAAAAAAGTAACAGAGAAATAGAATATAATAATAGAATATACAAATACCAAGCTTATTACATCATATAACAAATGACTTGATATCTGTAGAACATTTCACCCAAATACTAAAGAAAATAGATTCTTATATGCAATTCATGGAATCTTCTTCAAAATTTATTTCATAGTAAGGTATGAAGCAAGTGTAAATAAAAATAGAAAAATTGAAATTATACCTTATATTTTAACTGACTACAGTATATATAAGAAATAATAGAACCACATTAAGTATGTAAACACCTGTTAACTAAACAATACATTGTTGAATTATGTATGTGTTACTGAAGAAACAAAAAGACATAACTTATGTTCTACAAAATAGAGTCAAGGGTGGAGTTCATTCTGAACTTCAATCACCATCCAACTACAATATTAACCTGGGATATTTCCTAAGTATGTAGATTAGTATAGTATAACTAACAAAAGAGATGTGTATGCAATAGTCATCAGAAAATATTTGAATTCTAAGACAGAAAAATAAAAAAAACATATTAATTATTTTATCATGATATTGATTGTTCCTTCCATCTGATTTTTTGAGGGTTTCAGTTGTGGTTTTGTGCATTTTCCAAAGCAAAGCATATGACTTATTATTGAGTTATTATCTTGACATTCCTCAAAATTTTTGAGGTAGGCACTCGGTGCTATAAACTTTCATCTTAGGCATTTCTTATTGATTCTGGTATGTTATACCTTCATATTCAATAAATTCTGGGATTGATTTTGATGCTAAAGTTTATTTTTTAAAATAGTAACATACAAAAATCATTATATTTTATAAGGACTGCTTTTATTTTTTATTTAATTCCCCCAATCCTCATTGGATGCATTACCTTTCTGTTGGAGGTGGGCGCAATAAGTCCCTGTCCTCACTCTAAGACAATTTGTCTAAGGTCTAAGGTCCATTCCTTTGATTCTTGGCAGTCTCTCATGTTCCAGGTCTCTCATACATGCTAGAAGGTCTTCACAACCTCCTACCTCCTGAAATTGCATTTCTATTCTGTCTGCTGGCACTCAGGGCTTCAGTCTTTTTCCCCCACCCAATACCACATCATATCCCGTCTCCACACCCCATCCATTTTTGTCCCAGGTCACTCCCTCATCCCTTGTGTTTACTTTCTTCTCCCACCCAAGTGGGAATGAGGCATCCTCACTTGGGCACTTCAGCTTGTTGACATTTTCAGTTTGGTGGACTATATCTTGGGTATTCTGTATTTTTGGGCTAATATCCACTTATTGGTGAGTACATACCATGCATGGTTTTGGGGTCGGAGTTAACTCACTCAGGATGATATTTTCTAGTTCTATCCATTTATGTGCAAAACTCAGAATTCCCTTGTACCTGATAGCAGAAAAGTATTCCATTTTCTAAGTGAAGCACAATTTCTGTATTCATTCTTCTATTGCGGGATATCTTGGTTGTTTACATCTTCTGACTATCACAAAAAGGCAACTATGAACATAGTGGAACATGTTCCCTTGTGGCATGGTGGGATATCTTTTGGGTATATTCCCAAGAGTGGTAATGCTGGGTAATCAGGTAGATCTATTTCAAATTTTCTAAGGAACTGCCAGATTGATTTCCAGAGTAGTTGAACCTAATTGTAATGGGATTGCTTTTATTTTTAAAATTAAAATATCATAATGAATTTCCTAACTGAGCTGAAATAACTGAAAAGTAATATGATCTTTTAATTTAGTAAATTGCTTTTAGAAAATTTATATGGGTGATTTCCTTTTGGTCTGATTACTGTAACTCATGCCCTAGTTTTAAAATTAAAATTATTGATGTAAAAAACCATGTATGCTTCTAAGCACTGTAATCTTGAATGGATGAGAAACACTTGAAATCTTAAACATCCTTAGCCTTCAGGTAAATGCCAATCAAACTACTTTGACATTCCATCTTAAACCTGTGAGAATGACTATATCAAAACAAAAATGAAATTTCATGCTGGCAAGAATGTGAAGCAAAGAGAAAAATCTTCCATTATTGGTATGAGTGCAAACTTCTACAGCCACTATGAATATCAATATGAGGTTTCCTAAGAATACTTGGAATCAGCATTTGGTAAGAACCCTCCAGAAATCTCATGGCTGCCAATGGGAGTCAAGTGAACGCAGGACCCATCAACCCCTAAACACCCCTGCCAAATACCATTCCCCTTCTGCCCAATCCTTTATGCTGGGCACCTTGCTATTCTGTTCCCCTGGAGACACAATATTCTGAGTCATTCCAGGAGATCCACAGTACTCAGAAAATTTGGGCAACAGTCACCATAGCCTGAGTCATCCTAGGAGATATGCTACACACAAGGTAACTGATACCAAAGCCTGAAGGCATCCCAGGAGATCCATTACCCACTTGGCAACTGAGCAAATAATCATCAGCTTGTCTGCTCCCCTGAAGACACCACAGCTGAAGATCTCCTGGGTTCTCTGTGGCAAGGAGGGCAACTGACCTAACAGACTGAAAGTCTACCTGGAGTTCGGTTGCACACACAGAACAGAAATGACAGTCCATCAACAACTCTGGAAGAACATTTTCACACAGGAAAAGAGCTTAATTGCTCCTCAGAAGACCCAATAGTCCAAAGGCATCCCAGGAGATCTACGGCATCCAGAGAAGCAGATTAGCAGCCACTCTGCCCATTGGAAGAGACCCCAGTAGGAAGGCTCCACAGTTGGTCTGCTACAGCCAGGGACTCATGCCTACCAGAACTGAAGCAAACCAGGGACAAAAGAAACAGACTCCAGACAAAGACACCCAGACCAGCAAACAACAGGGTTCATGAAAGGGCAAGAAGCAAGCACCAGACCATAAACAACAGAAAAAATATACAAGTACATCATCAGAACCTAGGTCTCCCACCACAGAAAGACCTGAATACACGAACACATCTGAATATCAGGAAGTTGATCTTAAATCCTACCACTAACCATAACAAATACACAAATAGAGAATAACCTGGAAATGGAAAATTTAGCAAAGAGGTCAGGAATTGCAGATATAAACATCGCCAACAGAATCAAAAGGAAAGAAGAGAGAATTTCACATGTAGAAGATACCTTAGAAGAGATTGACACAGGATGAGAAGGAAATTAGGGAAAAGAAACACATTACAACAGTCAAAAACAATATAAAGTATCTCGGTGTGACTCGAACGAAAGAAGTGAAAGATCTCTATGACAAGAATTTCTAGTCACTAAAGAAGACCTCAGAAGATGGAAAAATCTTCCATGCTCATGGATTGGCAGGATTAATATAATAAAACTGGTCATATTGCCAAAAGCAATAAACAGATTCAATGCAATCCCCAACAAAATTCCAACTTAATTCTTCATTGAGTTAGAAAGAGCAATTCTGAAATTCATCTGGAATAACAAAAACCCAGGATATTTAAAACTATTCTCAGCTGTAAAATACCTTCTGGAGAAATCAGTATCCTGGATCTCAAGCAGTACTACAGAGCAATAGTGTTAAAAACTGCATGGTGTTGGTACAATGACAGACAAGTAGATCAATGGAATAGAACTGAAGACACAAAAATGAACCCACACACCTATGGTCACTTGATCTTTGACAAAGGAGCAAACACCATGTGGAAAAGAGATAGCTTTTTCAACAAATGATGCTGGTTCAAGTGGAGGTCAGCATGCAGAAGAATGAAAATCGATCCATTCTTATCTCTGTGTACATAACTCAACTCTAAGTGTATCAAAGACCTCCACATAAAACAAGACACAGTGAAACTGACAGAAAAGAAACTGGGGAAGAGCCTTGAGCACATGGTCACAGGGAAGAATTTCCTGAACAGAACACCATAGCTTATGTTCTAAGATCAAGAATTGACAAATGGGACCTCATAAAATTACAAAGTATCTGTAAGGAAAAGTACATGTTCAATAGGACAAAATGGCAAATAAGAAATTGGGAAAAGTTCTTTACCAACCCTACATCTGACAGAGGGCTAATATCCAATATATACAAAGAACTCAAGAAATTAGACTTCAGAGAACCAAATAACCCTATTAAAATTGGGGTACAAAGCTAAACAAAGAATTTTCACCTGAGGAATATAGAATGACTGAGAAGCACTTAAAGAAATGTACAGCATCCTTGCTCATGAGGGAAATGCAAATCAAAACAACCCTGAGATTTCACCTCACACCAGTCAGAATGGCCAAGATAAAAAAACTCAGGAGACAGCAGGTGCTGGCAAGGATGTGGAGAAAGAGGAATGTTCCTACACTGCTGGTGGGGTTGCAAGCTGGTACAACCACTCTGGAAATCAGTCTGGTGGTTCCTCAGAAAACCGGGCATGATACTACTGGAGGACCCTGTTATACCACTCCTGGGCATATACCTAGAGGATTCCCCAGCATGTAATAAGGACACATGCTTCACTATGCTCATTGTGGCCCTATTTATAATAGCCAGAAGCTGGAATGAACCCAAATGTCCTTCAATGGAGGAATGGATACAGAAAATGTGGTATGTGTACACAATGGAATACTCCTCAGTATTTAAAAACAATGAATTCATGAAATTCTTAGGCAAATGGGTGGAACTGGAAAATATCATCCAGAGTGAATTAATCCAATCACACACACACAAAAAATACATGGTATGCACTCACTGATAAGTGGATATTAGCCCAGAAGCTTGGAATACCCAAAACACAATTCACATATCAAATGATGCCCAAGAAGAAGGAAGAACAAAGTATGGATATTCTTAGAAGGAGGTACAAAACACCCACAGAAGGAGATACAGAGACAAAGTGTGGAGCAGAGACTGAGGGAAAAACCATCCAGAGACTAGCTCACCTAGTGATCCATACTGTATATAGCTACAAAACCCAGACACTATTATGGATGCCCACAAGTACTTCCTGACTAGAGCTGGATATAGCTGTCACCAGGGAGGTTCTGCTAGTGCATGACAAATACAAAGGGGGACAGTCTCAGCCAGCCATTGAACTGAGCACAGGGTTCCCAGTGGAGGAGCTAGAGAAACAAAACCCAAAGAGCTGGAGGGGTTTTCAGCGCCATAGGAGGGAAAACGATATGAGCCACCAGGTACTCCCTGAGCTCCCAGGGACAAAAACATCAACCAGGTATTACATGTAGTGTTACCCATTGCTCTAGATGCTTAGGCAGCAGAGGATGGCCTTGTTCGACATCAAAGGGAGGAGAGGCTCCTAGTCCTAGAAAGGCTCGATGAAGCAGTATAGGAAAATACCAGGACAGGGAAGCAGGAGGGGGTTGATTGAAGAACAAGGGAAGGAGATTGGGTTATGGGACTTTTGAGGGTGGACCAGGAAAGGGTAAATGATTTGAAATTTAGATAAAGAATACATCTAATAAAATATTTAAAAAAATTTATAGAAGAGATTAACACAACTGTCAAAGAAAATTCAAAACATAAAACAACCTCCTAATCCAAGCATTCAGGAAACAATGAAAAGACAAAATCAAAGAATCATCAGAATAGAGGATAATGAAGTTTCCTATCTCAGAGGACCTGAAAATGTCTTCAAAAAAATGATAGAAGAAAACACCCGCATCATAAGAAAGAAATGGACACAAATGTACATGAAGCCTTTAGAACACCAAATAAATAGGACCAGAATAGAAAATCCTCTTGTGTCATAATAATCAAAAGACTAAAAGCCCAAAACAAAGAACATTAAAATTTGCAAGAGAAAAAGACTAAGTAACATACAAAGATAGTCCTATCAGGATTACACCAGACTTCTCAACAGAGACTATGAAAGCCAAAAGAGCCTGGTCAGAAGTCATACAGACTCTAAGAGAACATAAATGCTAGTCCAGGCCTAGCAAAACTTTCAATCAATATAGATGGAGAAACCAAAATATTTCAGAAAAAGTCAAATTCAAACAGTATCTATCAATCCAGCACTACAGACAATTCTAGAAGGAAAATTATGACACAAGGAATGTTCCTACACCAAAGAAAAGACAAGATATTAAGCATCTCACAAAAAAGCCAAAAGCAGAGAACCACAGGTACATAAAGCAGCCAACATAAACAACCACATCAGGAACCAACAGTAATCTCTCTTTAATATCTCTCAATATTAATGGACTCAACTTACACATAAAAGGACAAAAGATAACAAACTGGATACACAAACAGATCCTGTATTTTTCTGCATACAAGAAACACACCTAAATAACAGAGACAGACACTATCTCAAAGTGACAGGATGGAAAAAAAGTCTTCAAAGTAAAGGGTCCCAGAAAACAAACTGGGGTTGCCATCCTAATAACTAATAGAGTAAATTTTCAACCAAAAGTTACCAAGCATGATGAGAAAGGACAGTTCCTCATATTCATCAAAGAGAAAATCCACCAAGAGAAAATCTCAATTCTGAACATCTATGCCCCAAATGCAAGGGCAGCGACACTGATAAAAGAAACTTTACTAAAGCTCAAAACACACGTTGAAACTCACACAATAATAGTAGGAGTATTTAATACCCCAATCTCACCAATGGACAGGTCATTAAAACAGAAACAAAACAGATACACAATGAAACTAATAGAGGTTAAGAACCAAATGGATTTAACAGATATTTATAAAACATTTCATCCTAAAACAAAAGAACCAATACCAGAAGATTGAAATAATCTCATGCTTCCTATCAGATCACCACATGATAACTCTTGTCTTCAACAACAGCAAAAACAATTAAAAAAAACCCCACGATCACATGGAAACTGAACAACTCTCTACTCAATGATAACTTAGTCAGGGGAGAAATAAAAAAGAAATTAAAAACTTCCTGGAATTTAATGAAAATATTTACACATCATACTCAAA
>BDUI01013456.1:0-12744 GCA_002335545.1 Apodemus speciosus | reverse complement strand
GAGAGAGAGAGAGAGAGAGAGAGAGAGAGAGAGAGAGAGAGAGAGAGAGAGAGAATATATTACTCTGTAGACCCAGCTGGTGTAGAACTCAGACTGTAGACCGGCCGGCTGACCTTGAGCTCACAGAGATCTACCTGCGAGCCACACGGTGAGACTCTCCTGGAGAATTTCCAGCCTCCAGCACACGGCTGTGGCTTCTACTGCACGTACATTTTCACGGCTGTGGCTTTCAGGGCCACTGCTCAGACTTTCCTCGGTTACAGTTCCTATAAGACCTCTCCCCACGTCGGGCTTGCAGCGCTGGGGTATACAATCCAGGCCCTTAACTACGCCAGGCAAGCCTCTGACTACGCTGCACGCTACCTTGATTTGGCTGTGTTTCTAACGTGGCGCATTAGAGTAATTCTGCCGTATAAATGGACGTTAATTAGTAGCAGAGAAAATTAGAGGATCCACACACATTCCTAAACTTTTGGAGGTTTTAAAAGAAAGATTGAATTGTGATTATCTGTGGGTGCCCGCGGATGCTGTTGTCTCTCCCTTCTTTCTGTCTGTCTGTCTCATTTGGGTGTCTCTGCTCGCTCTCTCTCCCCTTTACCTCCTCTCTTTTGTTTTCTTTCCTTTCTCCTTCTCTTTTCTCTCCCCATCTCTCTCTCTTTCCCTCTGCCTCTGTTTCTCTTTCTGTCTCTCCTTGTCTCTCTCTGTCTCTATCTTTCTGTCTCTGTGTATGTCTCTGTCTCTCCTTGTTTCTCTCCCCCTCTCTCTGTTTCCGTCTCTCTCCCTCTCCCTCTGTTTCTCTGTCTCTCCATGTCTTTCTCTGTCTCATTCTCTCCCTTTCTCTCCTCTCTCTCTTCCCCTCCATCCCCCTTTCCTTCCCAGTCCTCTTCTCTTGCAGGACTGGGGCCTGAACCCAGGACCTCACTTCACACATTCTAGACAAGCACTCTACCACTGAGCCCTGTCCCGCCCCCTCCAGAGGCCTTTGCATGGGCCTCTTCACAGTCTGAAGGGAGTTTTTCTCCTCAAACCACTGCCTTCCATCCCTTAGGACATGCTTTCTCTTTTCCCACCCACTAGTCCTGGTTCAGCCTTGGTTCAGAATAGGAGCAGGGGAAGTGAAATGTCTAAGCCAAAATTAAAAGGTTCCAGCATTCCTGTAACCAAAATTCTTCAAGTGCTTGAGTACCGGTTACCAAGGTGCTCAATTATTTAAAGAACATGGTTAGGTGGATTAAGTWARTTAAAGACACAGGAGACACTGTTCCCAAGCTGCCTGCCTATGTGTCACTGCTGTGGGTCCTAGAGACTCTGAGCTGAGGGAAGGGCCCCTCCACCCCCACCTTCCACCCTCCCCCCTCCCCCCTCCACTCCCACCCTCCACCCTCCACACTCCACCCTCCACCCAGGCCCTGGCAGGTACCACAGAGGCAGCCTGCAGCCTGCACAGCTCCACCAGATGGACCTCCTAGTGTGCATGGGATGGCAGGGTCCCCTGCAGAAGGGAAGGGTGTGCTGTGTGGAAGAGCCATCTGTCACCCTCACTGTTCTAGCTCACCTCCTGACGTGTCAAAGCAGTTGAAGCTTAGCGGTCAAAACCACGAAGACAAAGAGAGACTGAAAATRAAAAACCAGAAAGAGCTGGCCAGAAYGGAAGATGACATGAGTCCACCTTCTTTCTTCCGGCATTCGAGGGAGCTGAGGGAGGACAGCCTGAGGATGCCTCCTCCTGTCCCACTGTTTCCTGGACTGTCTCCTGCTGCACACAGGCTRTCGGCTCCTCTCGGTGATGCTGGCGTCTGTCCCAATCCCTTCTTAGTGTCATTGGCAAAGACCATGGGAAGGATACAGTGAAGTTACATCATCAATCAAGAGTCAATCTGGTCGATAAAGGTCCAGCACGATTTCACAAAGAGTGAGACTAATTTTAGTTAGCTAAAACTAAGGGCTAATTTTAGTTTATTATTGTTACTTATTTGGCTTAGTGTAACTTTTTGAGACATGGTTTCAGGTGTCCTAGGCTGGCCTTGCTCTTGCAGTCAAGAATGACCTTGAACTCCCGATCCTTCCTCTTCTGCCTCCTGAGTGAGGGGATCACAGGCATGAGCCACCACACTCAGTATATGTAGTGCTAGGGACGGAACCTAGGGATTCCTGCATGCCAGGCGAGCACTCTGCCGACTGAGCTCCATCCCTAGCCCTTCCTGCCTCATTTTAAGGCAATGCTGTGTTCAGATGTGATGATGAAGTCGAGAACGGTCGAATGTAGAGCTGGTAGGTATGTAGGCATCCACTGGGGACTGCGGTATGGTAAGAGCTGGGCTCTCTTCAGCGTCATCTTCTGTCAGTGTATTTTCCATATCTCACTGTTCCACTGGGGTCACAGAGACCTATTTTCTGAGTTGGGTATTTCCTACTGAGTTCACAGTACGGAGACAATCACGTAAGCTCAGAGAGCCCCCACAGCACTTTCTGCAGAGGGGAAGAGATGCAGAGGCAGGGTGAATGAGGCCCCTGGCAACATGTGTGGGACTCTGCAGGACTTGATGTGGGAGCTGCGACCTGAGCAGCTGTCTTGGGGAGGGAATGGTATTTGACTCACTGCTGCGGGTGAGCTTGGACTGGCGATGCGGAAGGAAGGCTGGTCTGYCCGTACATCTGCGCAGTGCGCATGTCCAGAGGCAGGGTTGAAGCTGTCCATAGAGAGTGAAAGCGCAGCCTTCCGGAGTCCAGAGTCCAGAATCACCCGCGCCAATGGCAACGGCAGCCAGCCGCAGTGAGGTGCAGGTACGTAAAGAAGGGCTCGGCCTTGACAGCAGTGCTGTTATCTGATGCGTGGCCTGGCTATCGTGTCCACATGCTATTGTGGACAGGGAAAGCTAATCAGGCAAAGCTGGCTTCTGTCAYACTAAACTAAGGTCGTTGCTCTGAGGAGACTGAAGATATGGAAGAGACACTGCTCACAGACCTTGCATGTGAGAGGTGGGATCGAGGAGCCAAACTATGTGTAGAGCTTCCCTGGGAGAGTCCTGACAAACATAAACAGAATATTACACTGTCAGTGGAAACTTTTAGGGTCACCGTCTTTGGCCCTAGCATCTCCCCAATGAGCCAGGCGTGGCCACCTGACCTCAGTGGGCCGATTAAAAAGACCAAGAGTAGTGAAAGCACACAAGGGACATTTAGGACCAGTGACCTCCAAGTCCCTCTTCTGGGCCCTTGACGGTTTAGACTTAAATAGAGGACAAGATGATACAGTGAAGTAGATATGGTCAAGGTATTGTCTCACCCATCAGTGACCATTRCTATTTGACTCCAGTCTGTTCTTCTGGGTGTCTGACAGATGGTCAGAACCATGAGATATCCCTTCCTGAGAGAGAGACTCTCCATCTA
Organism: Apodemus speciosus; assembly: GCA_002335545.1. Classification (NCBI taxonomy): domain Eukaryota; kingdom Metazoa; phylum Chordata; class Mammalia; order Rodentia; family Muridae; genus Apodemus; species Apodemus speciosus. The sequence continues at coordinate 9,354 of BDUI01013456.1, read as the reverse complement.
GCTGGCCCCATGCTGCAGCCTTTTCCTCTTGAGATTCCTGGGGAACCTCCAGTTTCTTGGAGACCATTGTTTCAATAGTCTGATAGGCAAAGTGAGGGCACAGTGTCTCTTTAGAGTATCTTCATTCCTGCCAGGAAGGTTACAAAGTTGTTCTCTGTCCCTGTGAGTTCAAGGCCAGCCTGGTTTCTAGAGTGAGGTCCAGGACAGCCAGGGCTATGTAGAGACTGTGTCACACAAACCACACCCCGCAAAAGTTGTTCACTGACCTCCACATACAGCATGCAATACACCACACATACACACACATATACATACCACACACCACATACCATACACACATACATATATACCACATACCACACATACACACACAAACACCACACACACACACATAACACACCACATACACCATACACACACACATCACACACACAACACCACACCACACACACACATACTACACACACACCACACCACACACACATATACCACACACACATACATATACACACCACACACATACACACACATATACCACACACACATACATACACACACCACACACATACACACACCACACACATACACACACATATACCACACACACATACATACACACACTACACATACACATACCACACACATATACACCACACACACATACCACACCACACACAGACACACAAACACACACACACACACACACACACACACACACACACACACACACTGGTCTCAGGAAACCACAGATATCAGGTTTGCTCCTGGGCCACCCCCCTGAGGTCATTGCTGTTAGAACAGAGGACTGAATGCAGCCTCCCTGTTTGGTGACAACAGGTGTACACCTCCTTTGGAACTGTGCACAATTCAGGGTTATAGACTAGAGGAGGACTTGTTCTGAGTGCTCTCGCCTCCATCCCTAAGGCTAGTCAACGCATATTTTGGGTGTTTAGTGCAGGTCTTGGTGGGAAGTTGGACTCACTTTCCCAGATTCTCATGGATCCAGCTCTGGGGTGATGGGCAAGCTCTCAAGGGTGTAGACTAGTGTATGCTCCAGGATGAGTGACAGATGGTATGTCCACACAGTTGGTGTGGGTCCAAGTGGGTAGTCGTCCAATTGCTACACTCCTAATTGTTCCATTAAAACCGTGACAGCACAGTGAGACCACAACAAAAACCAGTAACAATTCAGCTCTTAGGTGAACCCTGATGTTCCTGCCCCCTAAAGACATGGCACTCCTGTGTGTGTCTGGGCTGTGTATATACTTGTTCTTACTGGGCGACGAGGAGTTATATCATCAGGATACCCAGTGTGTGTGTGTGTGTGTGTGTGTGTAAGTGTTGGTGAGTGTGTGTTTGTGTGTTTGTATGTATACGTGTGTGTTTGTGAGTGTGTGTTGTGTTTGGGTGTATATGTGTGTTTGTGTGTGTATGTGTGTGTGCACGCACATATATTTACACATGCTAGTGGAGGCCACAGGTCAATGTTGGCTGTCTTCCTCAATCACTCTACTCCGTGTGTTTTTTGAGGAAGGATCTCTCTCACTGACCTGGGGCTCAATACTTTATCCAGACAGGCTTCAGGKGTCCTACTGTCTCTCCCTCTCCTGTGCTGGCAGTAGAGACCTGTATACCACTCCTGTTTGTTACTGTAGCTTTTTGTGGGTGTGGGGATTGAACTCAGTTTCCCATTCTTAGGTGGCAGGCACTTTACCGACGGAGCCACCCTGAAACTGGGTATTCTAAATACAGTTCTTTGTATTATGTAGCTGTTCAAGGTAATTTCCTAGGGTTCTAGACTCAGAAAAGCGACTGACTTTTCTCTAATGTCTGGTTAGTCTCACTAGACATTCTCAGGATACAGGATGTCACAGGTTCAAGTCCTGTCCCAGTTTCACAGAAGTGGCATGGAATCCAAGCAGACCTTGTGCCAAGTCCCCATTAGTAACCTTCACGTTAATGATCTGCCAGCATCTTTGAAAGTTGTGATTTTTTTTTTAATACCACACAGGATCACACCTYTGAAGTCTCTTTTTCCTTCTTGTTACTTTCTTTGAAATGTGTGAACTCAAGTTACTGATCCAACATGTACAACAGGCACAGGCTTCCACAGTTCATGACCAAGCAGGTCCACAGAAGTGTTTGAATTGCAAAGTGAGATCCACCAGACTTGTTTGGGGTTTGGGAGTTGGGAGCCAGCAACTTTTTGAGACAAGGTTTGGCCATGTATCCCAAGCTGGCTTTGAACTGGTAATCATTCTCCTGCCTCAGCTTCCTGAGTGCTAATATTACAAATGTGAGCTGCCACCTGGCTAACATTTCTGACTCTCTAGAGACCTGTGAATATCCCTCTGTTAATGTCAAGGTCAGGCATTCTAACCCCCAAGTGTGGGATGCATTTGGACAGATGACCTCTAAGCAGTTAAAGGACCATAGAAACCTGATACTGAGCATGTGCTGTCAACCAGGGGTGAGCACTGGAATTGCAGGAAACAGAGGCTGTGGAATGTTGCACCCCTGGTCTGCTATGATGTCATTCTTGCAGGCATTCCAGCGCAGCATTCTTGAAAAGAAGATGGCCATAGGTTGCCTCTTTCCTGAGAAACATGCTCCATCTTTAGCCTGTCTCTCTTATCCTGTGTCATAAGCGTTAACTCTGACAGAGGCTGTGGTTAGCAGATGTCATAAGCACGTGGTCCTGAAAAAGACAGAGTGTGACTCATAGGGGAGCTACTCACTGGGCACCTCATATTTGCTTAGTTAATATGGTGAGGATCAAGGCTCCAAGGGTCAGTGCTTGGCTGGGTCCTAGCCATGATGCTTCTCCTGAGTGACAGGTACCAAGGCCAGCCAGCAGTAAAGACTCAAGGGCAGAAGGAATTGGTCACAGCCTGTGCTCTGTATCAAAGTGGCAATGCAGAGGGTGAGCCCATCCTTTGTCTGGCTGACGTTCTCATAGAAGGATGACTGTGGAGAGCTGTGGGCTTCCTGTCTGGAGTGGGAGAACTGGGGCCTCTAGAATCTGCTGAGCTCATCCTTCTTCCTCCCTTGCTGGTCTCAAAAGGTGACTGGGTGAGGCCAGGAGAGTGCTCAGTGTGCAGAGTGCCTACCGTGCAGGCACAAGGACGTGAGTTAGAATCCCTAGCACCCACATAAAGGTTGGGTGTGATGGCATGGTGTGTAATTTCAGATGGGGGAGAAGGAGACAGGAGGATCCTTGGGGCTTGCTGACAAGCCAGTGTAGTCAATCTGTGAGCTCCCATTTCAATAAGAGGCCTTCTCTCARAAGGTCAGGTGGAGGGGATTCACAATCACCTATATTTCAAATCCCAGGTAATCTGATTCTCTCTTCTGTACCTCCCCAAGTACCAGGCTACCACAGAGTGGACCCCAGTCCTCTGGAAAAGTGGCCAGGGTTCTTAAGGGTGGAGCCATCTCGCCAGTCACATGACCTATCTCTTCACCATCATTTACCTAAGGACATTAGCCAGGAAAATGTCTCTATCCTTAAAAGGGCTTTGGAATCTGTCTTCCTTGGTCTCCAGTCTGCTCATAGCTCTCTGCCTCCATTGCCCCTTGGCCTTTGCAGAGGCTCAGCACCTTTGTTGTTCTGTGTGTTGTTGGCTTTATGTAGGACAGTAGCACTGAGTCCTGGAAACCTTGGGTTTGAGGAAGGTGGCATTCAGGCAATAGCAGTTCCTTCTGCGAACCTTAGAAACMTAGTCCTGGGTCAACAAGATGGCTCAGCATGGGTAAAGGCACTAGTCTTCTAAACCTGACACCTAAGCTCTCTTCCTAGAACCCACATCAAGGCAGAAGAAGACAACTGACTCTACAGAGTTATTTTCTAGCCTCTCATGTGCACCTTGACATACATGCTCACTCACATACATCATGTGGGTGTATACACACATAAACACACACACACACACACACACACACACAGAGAGAGAGAGAGAGAGAGAGAGAGAGAGAGAGAGAGAGAGAGAGAGAGAGAGAGAGAGAGGAGAGATACATGTACACACACTTCTGTTAGATAATTTCTAGGGAAGAGAGTTCAANTCTAGCCTCTCATGTGCACCTTGACATACATGCTCACTCACATACATCATGTGGGTGTATACACACATAAACACACACACACACACACACACACAGACAGAGAGAGAGAGAGAGAGACACAGAGAGAGAGAGAGAGAGAGAGAGAGAGAGAGAGAGAGAGGAGAGATACATGTACACACACTTCTGTTAGATAATTTCTAGGGAAGAGAGTTCAAGGGAGAGGGTATGTGGCCACATGCAAATATTCATACATATGAAGTACATATAGGTGCTGGAGCAATTGCTAGGTAGTTAAGATGGCTAGTCCTGAAATCATGAGGTTATTTGGGTTTGCTGGCTTTTGCTCTAGTACAGACAGGATCTCCAGGTTCAGGAAGAGATGCTGTCAGAGTATGTGTCATGGAGCATGTCCTCGGGGTGTCTCCATGTAGGCCAGCACAAACTAACATTCTGTGTTTGAGAAATGTCGGCACCTCAAGAAATCTCGATGAATCTAGGAATATTGGGCAGATTCCTTAAGTGGCCAGTTTCCTAAAATGTGGTTTGTAGCCTAGTGTCAAGGAGAATGTTCTCTGCTTAAAAAATAAAAAATAAAAAAATTAAAATAAAATCATAGTTCTAATTTGTCTAAAATCCCTACTAATCACCTGTAAAATGTTACATTAATTCAGAGTTTAGAGATAGCCTGAGGAGGAGCCATTTTTAATCATTTCTAGTGTGGAATGTTCTGTTTGTAAGCAGGCGATTTTCTTGTTGGGGTGGAGTGAGCCTATATGTAACAAGGAGATAGAAAAATCTGAGGGCTCGGGCTGGTGAGATGGCACAGTGGTCAAGAACACTGGCTGTTCTTAGTTCAAATCCCAGCACCCACATGGTGGCTCACAACCATCTGTAATGAGATCTGATGCCCTCTTCTGGTGTGTCTGAAGACAGCAACAGTGTACTTACATATAACAAATAAATCTTAAAAAAAAAAAAAACATATCTGAGGGCTCAGGAAAGGAATTCTGTTCTGTGTCAGAGGAAGAGTTTCCSTCCAGTGCAAGGAGAGGGGACAGCAGGTCACTGTTGTCCCTGCTTAGGGCCTGTACACCACAGCAGCATTTCTGGACAGAGCAGGCRGCTCACCCCATGGAATGGAAGGAAGGGGGCTTGCCCTCTCTGCCTGCTCCTTTGCCTCTATAACATTCTGTAGATCCTTATGTTAAGGCTTGTTCGGGTCTGTGTGCTCAGGAAACAGTGGCCTACTTGTTCATTTATTATTAGCTGGGGGTAAGAAGCTATAAATATAGGTGATTGGCAGAGYGGCCAAGATAAGAAGGGGACAGGAAACAGAGTGCAGTATCTACCTTCCCAGGGCTGTGCAGTGACAGGTGGCTCTCGCTATAGGACTTCCGTGTTCTCTGGCATCTGTGTGGACAGACAGATGGCCAGCCCTTTGTGATTTCAGTCTGTGATGGGAAAGCTGAGGCCATACCACACAAATGTCTTCTGTGAGGCATTAGAAGGTGGCAGGAACTCAAACGTACCTACCCTGATGGGCTGCGGGCTCCGCATCAGTAAGGCTTGATGGGAGCTGTGCTTTGAGTCTAGAACATTCCAAGAGTACAGACAAGCCTTTATATCAGTCAGGGTTAAAATCTGTGGAGTTTTGGCAACTTTTTTTTTTTTTTTGACAATCATTCTTTCTTAAAAGTTGCATTTATTTATTTATTTATTTATTTATTTATTTATTTATGTATGTATGTATGAGGGGGCACACGCCATAGCATGCACGTGGAGATCAAAACACAACTTTTGGGGGTTGGTTCTCTCCTTCCACAGTGTGGGCCCTGGAAATTGAACAGTGGAAAAACCCAACCAGTGACCCAGTGACCCAGTGACCTACTATCCTCTTTTAAGGGCACCTTTTCCCATGACCTAGAAATGGCTTCCTAGGTTCCACCTCTTCATCACCCCACCACTTCCCCACAGTGCCACTCTAGGGAAACAAGCCTTCAACATAAGGATCTGCAGGAACATTCTAGATACAGACTCTGAAATGGAAGGGGACCAGGCAGAGAGGGCAAACCCCCTTTCTTCCTGAGCGTGGGGTGAGCAGACTGCTCTGCCCAGCAATGCTGCTGTGATGTACAGGCCCAAAGCAGCAGGGAGAAGTGGCCATTGGATCACAGTTCCCAAACCGAGCCGCAGGAATCCTTCTGCCTTTTAAGTTGCTTCTGTCACTGTTCCCTGCAATGGCTGACAGATGATCACCAGAATGATAGCATGAAATAGAACCTGGGCTTCTAGAGTCTCTGTACCCAGGAGGTGTGACACAGCAGAGCCTCTGGCCTCAGAGGTGCCCTCCAGGGAGCCATCTGCCAAGGGCCATGTTCTATGCATCCTCTGGACTACATCATGAAATACTGGGTCAGCCTGAATGGATGCCTGATTGAGTTTGCCAGTTTGCCAATGTCTCCTCCCACTGTGCCGGGTAGTTTTTGTCAACTTGACACAAGCTAGAGGAAATGGACATCAGCCAAAGATTTGCCTCCATAGGACTGGCCTGTTGGAAAGTCTGTAGGGTGTTTTCTTGATTAATGATTGGTTGGAGAGGGCCCAGTCTCAGGTACTATAAGGCTGGACGAGCTCTGGAGAGCAGGCAGTAAGCCTTTTCCTCCATGGCTTACTTCAAATGAGTTCCTGCTTCAGGTTCCTGCCTTGGTTCCCACAGGTGATGGACTATAGCCCGTAAGTCAAAGCAACCTACGCCTCCCCAAGCACAGAGTGTACAGTTTGTCCAGAAGGAACAATTGTCAAAGGGCCAGTGAGATGGCTCAGCAGGTAAAGGCACTTGCTGCCAAGTCTGGTGGCCTGAACTTATCCTCAAGGCCCATATGATAGACAAAGAAAATTGACTCCTGAAAGTTGTCCCTTGACTTACACACACACACACACACACACACACACACACACACACACACACACTCTCATACACATACATGCAAACACACCATATATATATATATTTATAGTCACAAATACACACACATACACACATATACACGCTCACATACACACACATACACATGCTCACACACATACACATGTTCATACACATACTCACATACATACACATGCTCACACACATATACATGCTTACACACATTCACATATACACACATACACACATACATACACACATACACACACCATGTACAAACACACATACAGAGCAACACAACAAAGAAACAAATAAATATGACTTTTAAAAGAACAACTATCAAAGAAATGGTTTTGTTCTAATACTCAACGGATGCATTATGACCTTGGTTGGTACACAAGGCTTGTTTATGCCCTTGAGCTCAACTCAGAAAGAACAAACAGTGTTCAAATACGTGCAGTTCTCTGGTGCTATTGGCCCAGCCTTAAACATGTGATTCTCGTGGTAGCTAAGGTTGGTAAGAATATACATCGTGTTTTCTTTCCAGGAGCTGCTTCAGGATCTGTTATTCTAGATCCTGCCAAATTGACAATATGAAGCACCGCTATAAATGAAACTTAGTTTGGTTCATACTAGCATAAAATACTGATTGGTACCATGAGGGCTTCTGGGTATTGGGAGGCACTCTAAAACAAGCAGGCATACATCCTGGACATGGAACATGTATTTTAAACAGCAAGAATAATGCCGATCAGCATAAGCTAGCGAAATTTTTTTCACATAAAATAAGCAGTTGAAGGAAGGAGGAATAAGGCTGTGGAGGTGATTCAGGGATCACACCGAGGGTGGCATAGGGATTTTACGTAAGGCTCTCCGTGGCATAAGGATTTTACRTAAGGTTCTCCATGGAATAGGGATTTTRCGAAAGGCTCTCCGTGGCATWGGGGTTTTACGTAAGGCTCTCCATGGTATAGGGGTTTTATGTAAGGTGCTCTGTGGCATAGGGATTTTACGTAAGGTTCTTCATGGAATAGGGATTTTACGTAAGGTTCTCCATGGCATAGGGGTTTTACGTAAGGCTCTCCATGGTATAGGGGTTTTATGTAAGGTTCTCCATGGAATAGGGATTTTACGTAAGGTTCTCCATGGAGTAGGGATTTTACGTAAGGTTCTCCATGGAATAGGGATTTTACGTAGGGATTTTACGTAAGGTTCTTCATGGAATAGGGATTTTACGTAAGGTTCTCCATGGAGTAGGGATTTTACGTAAGGTTCTCCATGGACTAGGGATTTTACGTAAGGTTCTCCATGGACTAGGGATTTTACGTAAGGTTCTCCATGGAGTAGGGATTTTACGTAAGGTTCTTCATGGAATAGGGATTTTACGTAAGGTTCTCCATGGACTAGGGATTTTATGTAAGGTGCTCCGTGGCATAGGGATTTTACGTAAGGTTCTTCATGGAATAGGGATTTTACGTAAGGCTCTCCATGGCATAGGGGTTTTACGCAAGGCTCTCAGTGGCATAGGGATTTTATGTAAGGTGCTCCGTGGCACAGGGATTTTACGTAAGGTTCTCCATGTTCATTTTGGCCAAGCCTTAAAGTTGGTGAGCAAGCCAGCCATGTGTACCAACAAGCAAGGTCCACTCCAGATAGTGGTTATGTCATATACAAAGGTCCTGCATCAAGATGTCTGRCATGGAGTCATCTTCTTCTGGTTCCTCTGGGGCAAGTGGGATATCTTGGAAATCCCACCCGAGTCACCAAAACAACAGACAGAAAACATACTTTTCCTCAATTGGCATACATTTGTGGCTGAGACACAGCCACATAGCGATAGGTGGGTTAATAGGGGGGAAAGTTAATCCGTTTACTAAGCATGCAGGTGTATCACCTGGGGGGAAAGTATTTCCACAACGAACAGCACATTTTAGGGAGGTGATGGGACACAGGTGACATGGGACTCCAGGTATCCAGGGTGAGAAACATTTCATGGGAAGAATTGCAGGTCCCACTGGTTCTGAGTCTCTGAGTCAGTAAAGAAGCCTTGAGATTTACTTCCAGCCTTTAGAAAGAAAGGCAGGAGGAAGTAAAAAAGACATTTGTTTTTGTAAACTTCTATTTTGCTTTTAGGCAAATGGGCGGCATAAAGCCTTTGTATTTGATCATCTTCACTAAACAGTATATATCAAATATATTTTATCTCTTGTTTTAGGCCTCTGGCAGAGAACATCGTGGGGTTCAAGGAGCAAGTGGAGGGCAAAACTGCTCAGCTATACTAAATGGCCAGCAAGCCCCGGGGATCCACCTGGCAGCCTCTGGGAATTACAATGCTGGGTACTGTGCCCATGTTTTTACGTGGGTGC
>BDUI01013454.1:6334-17879 GCA_002335545.1 Apodemus speciosus | reverse complement strand
GAGAGGGAGAGGAAGAGAGGCAGCACAGAGACACAGTGAGACAGAGAGACAGAGAGAGACACAGACACATACACAGAGAAAGAGAGAGGGAAAGACAGAGACACAGACACACACACACACACAGAGAGAGAGAGAGAGAGAGGCTAAGGGAAAAGATGCCACTCCCCAAGGCTTTGCACGAGTCTACTTTAACCATGCCTACAGTCAAAATTTTGCTATCTTGCTCAAAGGTTTAAGTTGGGTTTATAACCCAACTTAAAACATGAAACAAAAAAATTACATAATGTTTAAAAAGAAAAAATTCTGAGTGGTTTTACTTATTCTAAAGAATGTCCTCTGGTAAATGAGACTCTCAGAGTTGAGAGACGCAGTMAACGCAGGCGCAGACACAGTGAAACTCAAGGCCACACCTTCTGGCCCTAAAGAAGCATGGCCCATTTGTTGTTTCAATATTTGGGGAGGGGGATTTGTTTGTATGTTTTTGTTATATTGATACAGGGTTTCTCTATGTATCTCTGACTGTCCTGAAACTCACTGTGTWGACCAAGCTGACCTCCTACTCAGAGATCCCCCTGCCTCTGCCTTCTAGGTGCTGGGATTAAAAGCATACACATCGCTGCCCGATATGTTTTAACATCTTTGATTGAGATATTTTTATTGGTTATTTTATTTATTTACATTTCAAATGTTATCCCCTTTCCCAGTTTCCCCTCTGCAAACCCCCCAAGATATTTTTTTAAGAAAAGGGAATATCGTCTCTTTAGGTCATCTTCACAGTTGTTGTCAGCTGGACTGGAATTCTTTCATGAGAGACTTTGCCTCCCCTGCCCTTTCCCTCCACAGGAGAGAAAGCCTGAGGCAGATGACCAGAGTTCATTAGTATTGATTAGTGTTGGTGGAGGATGTACGCTTGCGCATGTGAGCTTATGATGCAGACCACCAATGTATCTTCACATAGTATAGAAACTGAGTCCAAGTGGTTAAACGACTTGACCATAGTCACTGAACACTGAACACTGAGTCGGTATCTGGGGCACCCAGACTGGGAGGGAGGGAGATAAGGCCCAACAGGTGTGTCTATCCCCTTATTCTCTGAATCCCTAGGATCCAGAAGCATCCAGGAAGCCCGAGCTGGGAGAGCTGGCTTCCTTCTTGGGTCGAGTTGACCCGTGGTATGAAAGCACTGTCAACACCCTGTGTCCCGCCATCCTCAAGCTGGCCGAGATGGTAGGAGCAGCAATGAGGGAAGGGAAGGGAGTAGGGAGGAGAGGAGGGAGTGGAAGAGAGAGGGGAGGAGGGAGGAGAGGAAAGAGGGGAGGAGGAAGGGGAGGATTGATGGTGGGAGAATTGTGAGTGGCACGAATGAAGACATTTTAAAAGTTCAGATGGAGAAGGCGGTGGAGTAAGGAGGAAAGCCCCCAACTAGATACTGTGTGCAACCCCCTGACCTCAGAGTCAGCCCCATGGGATTTGTTCATTTAGTTTTCAGAGCATAGGAACTGATGTCCCCAGGTGCCATTGTCACTATATCTATGTCTCCATTTTACAGGCCAGGTAGCTAAGGCAGAAAATTTCATTAGGTAACTTACCCAAGCAGCAAGATAAATTGTGATGCACTGTCCCCCATCTTTAGAACCAGGGGTCCTGCCCAAAGGCTGCATCTCCCATTGCTTAATCATGATTGACAGGGCAGGATAGACTGGGGGGGGCAGTCATGACTGTCTTGAGAGAGTCTTTAGCTACTCACATTTATACCGGCTTTGCTGCCGGAAATGCTGCACAGGATTTAGTTTTTTCACTTTGACATTTGTCCATCAGGTTTTTTACTTAGAGTTTAATGTTTTCTGCTGTTAGATATAGAACTTTTATTCCTTATGACTTCTGCCTTTGAACACTTTCTTTAGACAAAAAAATCTCTTTCCACCTTTACACGGCTTCTGAGCATTGAACGTGAGTCTTCAGGCTTGTACACAATTCTTTGCTCTGAGCCACCTCTCCAGTCCCGATAGTTTTGGCTCTTAAGGCCTGAGATTACAATGCTCAAACACCTTTACAGCGTGGATTTTTACATTTAAATAATTATTCCCCACAAAAATAATTTTCGTTCTTCATCTTAGGTGTGTGTGCAATCTGGCTATTTCCAAAGGTTTGGCTGGGTATCCCAAAGCTGTTGGTTGTATAAGCCATCCCGCCTCATCCATTTGATATTGCATTCATGACTGAACTCTTATGTCTGCGTGATGCTCTTTTGGGGAGCCTGTGTTTTCATGGATCTAGGCAGTTCTGTACAAATCAATATGATTCTACTTTTATGCCAGGATGGGTAGGTCTACAACGTTATTTTTCTCTTATAGAAAACTTCAGAAAATACTAGTTTACCTTTGCTGATAAACTTTAGGGATTGCATTGTCATTTTAAATTTTATTTATTTGTATTAAATATGTATTTCATTTTGTTCATTTTGTGTGCATGTGCACGCACACACATATGCAGGTGCCTTTGGAGCCCAGAAGAGGGCATTAGGTCCCTTGGACTTAGTTACAGCTGGTTGTGAGCTTCCCGACAGAGATGCTGGGATCCTAACTAAGGTTCTCCAAAAGAAACAGCCAAGTGCACTTAACCACTGAGCCATCTCACCGAACCCAATTTTTAAAAAGAAAAAATTTATTGAGATGTTGATTTAAAAAAGAGAATCAGCCTCTTTCATATATTAGCCATCTCTGGGTACATAATATAATTTCATAAGTGCTTTATGGCTTATGCCGATGGGGACTTCAGTCTTTCCTATATGGCTTCTGCCCATTTCTTGCTAACTTCATTCTTACCTTCTAGTATCACACTTCCTGTCATGGTGAGTACATGTTTCTCTCATTCTAATTACAAAGAATGCATTGCCTATGGAACAGGGAGCTACCAATTTACACATCTTATTTATCAAATTACTYGCTTGTTTCTTAAAAGGTTAAGGTTTGAAAACATAGCACAAAGCTATGAGCTAAGGTCTCCGTTATGTTTTTTACCTGCCTGGTTGGGACATCATCTTACATGTTTTATGCACACAAAGATGTCTGGCTGTGTGTCCACATGTTTTCTGAATAGCACATGAAGATGTTTTTGCTTACACACAAAAGACTGTTTAGCAGGGTATAAAAATACATTTTCTCTTGAAAGTCAGAGTTTATGGGAGATGGTCCATTGGCTCTTCTCTTTTGCTCGTAGCTTTTCTACCAACTAGGACACATCAGAGATTTTTGCTTCATTTCTCTACTCTCTCTCTTATAATTAAATCATTTGTGTGGCCTTTCCAAAAGCAGCTTCCATGTGAAGGGCCTGGAGACTTTGTGAGCAGTGATGTGCTGTCAGAATGCTGTGCGATCAGCATCATTTGGGAGGTGATTGAGACAGGGTTTCTCTGTGTAGTCCTGGCTGTCCTAGAACTCACTCTGTAGACCAGGCTGTCCTGGAACTGACAGAGATCCACCTACCTCTGCCTCCCGAGCAATGGGATTAAAGGTGTATACCACCTCGCCTGGCCGAGCCTGATCTTTTTTAAGGGAATACTTCAATGAAACAGATGTGAAAGTCAGAAAGGGTTTTGAATTAGATACACAATGTTTAAGACAAATCTGAGTTTTATGCCAATTCTGGTGTCACAGCATGAGCATCCCCAACCTGGAAATACAAAACTTGAAATGCTCTAATACCCACAAAATTTCAAGCATTACCATGATGCTGCAAGTGGAAAATTCCACACCTGTCTGCACGTGACAGGTCAACCTCGGTCGAGACAGACACACTGAAAATGTGTGACATTATCTTCAGGCTAAGAGGAAGAGGTACCTGTGAGACAAAATGAATTACCCCTGAGCCCCATGGCCAATATATCTCATCATCTACACATAAATGTTCCATTGTCGGAAGGTGGTGGGAAATGTGGAGTTAAAAACACCCCTGTGGTCCCAAGCATTTCTGGGAAGGGGTTATCAGCCTGTATTCCAGTCTACATAGATGGTCCACTCTCTGTGAAGACCATTCACTTTACTCACAGGGCTAAGGAAGCCACAGATGATCAGGGGCTGAGCCCTTTCTCAACAATGTGTAAATATTACTGGTTTGTTTATTTTGAGTCAGTGTCTCACTGTGTAACTGAACTCAGAAATTCTTTTGTCTCCTCCACCCAAGGAGCAGGAACCACAGGCACATGCCATCACATTTAAGTTTGTTAGTGAGTTTATTGATAGTTTCAGAGGTGGCCAGAGCTGAAAGGGACATCATCTGGCCAGGCAGTTCAACCTCTGATTTCTCCCTTGAAGATTGATTACTCAGGCCTCAAAAAGTTTGAATAACGTTTGCCCCAGGCGTCCAGATAGTGAGCAACCAATCAGAGAGCCTAGATACAGGCTTTCATCACAGTCTCGCTTCACGCATCGTCTCACACAGTGTCTCACAGCTCAGTCAGTCTGTGCGAATGAAATTAACCAGGTTCCCTGAGAAGATGGAGTCTTGTTAGAAGTGGTTCGTGTTTTGGTCAGAAGTAAAAACCAGATGGCCGAGAAAGCTAGGAGCACGTTGAAGGATTGGCCAGACTTGGGCATCACAGGGAGCGTGGGAGGTTTTGGAGCTTCTCTCTGAAAATGGTGACTCCCCTAGCAACCTGGAGGTGGGAGGCTGCTGAAGACACTGCCCCTGTTCCTCACAGCCTCCCTGCTTGGACACATCCAGGACCGTGGACCCCTTCATCCTGGATGTCATCACCTACTATGTTCGCATGGGCACCCAACCCATCTATTTCCAGCTCTACAGGGTTAAGGTAGGTTTCCCTCTGAGGTTCCCAGGGGACCGTGCAAGCCTGCAGGACCCTGTTAATGCACCACGTAAATGTTCTGGCTCTGGGGAGAGACTGGTCACTTGGCTGCGAGTCCGTTCCTGGTTGCTCTTAACAACTTCGTCTCTGTAGTGTTTGGGCACACCAGTTCATTCTTAACTTCAGAGACCTCAGATCCAAGCAGGTTGGGAGTCGGGGTAGGCTGTTCTGAACCGGCCTCCATCCTCTGGTTACAAATTCCCAAAGCACTGCTGTTTTTCTCTCTTCAGCCTCTTGGAGACCTTTAGACCCCCATATTGACTCACCTCCAGCCTTCCCTCTCACATCAGCCCTTTGCCTTTCCTGCCAGGCAGTTTTTTATTTGAACCATCCTGCTGCCTTGTTCACTTCCCTTTGTTCCCATGACTCTCTTCCCAACAAATCCCAGCCCAGAGCGGTAGTGCCTCCGCAAACCCTTCCAAGGCCCACCTGGAACAAAGACCCAAGGCGATTTGGTGATTATTTGGTGATTTGGCGTGGCTTCCTGGTGTGCACTTTTATCCTGGCCCAAGGAGATCCGGGCCAGTTTCTTCTTCCTCTGAGACAGTGACTGTTCATCACTTTCCTGAAGCCTTTCCCTTCAGCAAGTGGCTTTCCTACCATTAGGTCCCCTGAATGTCCTGTCTATACCCAGAATGCATCACATCCATCCAATCCTCACAGGGCCTCTCCTGGCGCACATGGACCTCCTCCAGTTCAGTACAAATTCCTCCATCTAGGCCCGTGACCAGAATGATGCCCCTTCTCCTAGACCTTCTCTCTTAGCCATTCAGTTTTACCTGACCGTCATACTTGCTCACCTAAACTCCGAACAATGATGTTCTGAACCCATGAAACTTCGGTCTGTTTTCCCATTTAGGGCATTAATGACATTGCACGTCAAAGGTCAGACTTGCTCAGGTCTCAGTTTTCTCTTCTACTGTGTTTCATTCTTTGATGACATTAAACAGTGGGAGAGAATTTAGCTTTCAGCTTTTTCTTTCAGTTCCCAAAATGACCCATCTCTTATCAGTCGTTGCTGGTGGGTAGGACCTGTTTGTGGAGGCTTTGGTTTCTTCCTTCTCTGCCCCGAGGTTGATTAGCTAGCTTTCTAGTGTAGTTTCCTTACTTCAGGACACAGGAAGTAGCTGGCACACACCTACAGACTGGCTTTACTCTACCCAAGGCTTTAAAACTGAAGCACACCTATGGACTGAGTCCCGGGGTCCAGCAGGCAGTAAGGATGCACGGTAGCACTCTGCAGGAGCACCTCCAGGGATGGAAAGGACCTCACTGCTCTCCACCTAACTTGGATTCGGTCACTTCTTTAGGTTTGCAGAATCCTACTGCAGAGATCTGCTCTGCTCTGTTCTGTATCCTAAGGTTCTGTTCTCTCCCAGAACGTTCAAATATGTTGCAGGCTCATAACTTAACGTGTGGACCAGACAATGTCACAGAAAAAAAAAAAGATGCTGAAAGATTTGCATAAGAAATTAGGGATTTGGATTATCTTAAGTTCCATAATCGTGCCAGATATAAAAGTGCACACCTGTAACCCCAACACTTGGCAAGTTGAAGTAGGAGGGTCACCATTTCCCGGCCAACTTGAGCTGTACAGGGAGACCCTGCCTCAAAAACAAACAAACAAGCAAAAAGATTCATCGAGGAGATGGATTTGATCAGATGGTGTATAAACAGTATTAAGGTTTTAATACCCAGCYGCCAACAGTCAYGTCAATCACATCATGTTCTGTGTGAGTGTGAACATGAGGGACTGGAGAGATGACTCGGTGGGTAACAGCACTTGTTCTTTCAGAGAACCTGGGTTTGGTTCCCAGTACCCACGTGGTTGTTCACAATGGTCCATGACTCCAGTTCAAGGATTTGAGCACACATTTGAGGAAAACAATCATATGTATAAAATAAATCTTTCTCTTATTTTCTATTTTTTTCTATTTATTTATTTTGGTTTTTTTGAGACAGGGTCTCTTTATGTAGCCCTAGCTGACCTAGAACTTGCAATGTAGACAAGGCTGTCCTTGAACTCACAGAGATCTGCCTTCTTTTGCCTCCCGAGTATTTTTCTTTATTCTGGCTAGCTCTCGAATAAATAACACAGAGACTATTAGATTTATTTAATAGGCTTTATGGCACAATATCTAAACAGTTACTAATCTGTTCTAATCCTCTAAGCTGCTCTGGCCACCTCACAGCCAAAATCCCCTAAATGCTTACATTTTAGTATATGTGCGGCCGAAGCGAGCACAAATGCTTACATTTTAGAATTGATCTGTCCCTCTCTGCTCCAGGTGTGTCTCCTGGGCCCACTCCTCATGGTGAATTCTCTCTCTTGCCCTCTCTTCCTCCTTCCCCCCTCCCTGGAATAGGAAGGCCAGCTCTTCTCACCTCTGCTCAGTTATAGGCTGATGAGCTTTTATTAACAAATCAGAGAATAAATGGGTAGCAATATTTATACAACACTGAGGCAGAAGATTCTTAGAATAAGCATTACAATGCAAAGAAATCAACATTTGAATAATACAGGGATACTCTTTACACAATGCACAATAGCATTATGCCAACATAATCTTATTTTATTTGTTTGTTTGTTTGTTTGAGACAGGGTCTCTTTACATAGTTCTGGATGTCCTGGAACTTGCTATGTAGATCAGGCTGACCTTGAACTCACAGAAATCTGCCTTCCTCTGCCTCCCAATGCTGGTACCAAAGGTGTGTGTCACCATGCACAGATTAAAATAAGTCTTTAAAATAGAACAAAATGATAAATACAAATTATATATATTTGTGGCTATGACGTGCCATTTTATGATCTGTCCACGTGGAACTCTTAATTGCGCTCGTGTGTGCATTGCTTCACCCTTACATTTCGTGCCACAAACATAACTGACTTACAGCTCCCTTGCTCCTCCTATAGAGCTGGAATTTTGTGTCTTTTACATCATCCAGCGGGTAGGTTTGATCAGAGTTAACTCCTGATTCTTCCTCTCCATTCTTTTGTTACGGGAAGGACTCAGATGTAAGTGACAGGAACTTTTCAAATCAGCTTAGGATGGGAGGCATCATTAGCTTACATTGCTGAAAAGGCCCAGACTGGTGTGGTTGTCACCATGCAGCTCAGAGCCTAGCATGGGTAGGTGGCTGAGTGGAACCCCTCAGGCTGTAGAGACAGAAGCTTTCTCTAAACTCCTCCTTCCCCCTTCTTCTCGCCCTCCCTTCTTTCTCCTTCTCTCTAGATCTTCACCACCCTGAGTCATGACCCTACAGAGGACATTTTCCTTACGGAGCTGAAGGTGAAGATCCAAGACTCCAAGTCCCCCAAAGGTGAGATTCTGCTCCCCATTTCCCAGAGCTCACCCTGGTTCAGCTACCCCTACCCTCACTCTCTTGTCTCTCACCAGATGTCACCCCCATGGTCACCTTACTGTGTCATGGGACCCTGCTGAATGCCAGGGCCACACTTAGCCTCTGTCTCAGGGCACTCCCAGACTGAAAGGCCATCTTCCCAAAATGTTGCCTCTCCATCCAGGGACAGCTGCCATGTCTACCCAGCAGCTGTGCCTCAGAGACTTGGCAAAGGAGCTCTCACCTTATACCCCCTCTTATCTTCCCTCAGAGGGCTCTTCACCCCGAAGGAGAGGGGCAGCTGAGAGCCCAGGAGCTGAGCTGTCCATGTGCTACCAGAAGGTCAGTGTCATGGGCACAGCCAACAGAAAACCCAGGAGGCACGGCCAATGAAAACCAACCTCTGGGGTTGTAGAGAGAGTCAAAGGAATCCCCCAGCCTTTCTTGAAGATAACACCAGACTCTTTCAGCCTCCAGAGCAATCTGTGAGGATAGTGTCCGGGCGAGGTTGGCCTTACATGTAGACAAGGAGGATGTGCTTGAAGAAATTAGAGGTTGGGTGAGCATAATGGTGCATGTCTTTAAGCCTAGCATTTGGGGAGCAGAGGCATGTGGATCTCTGTGAGTCTGAGGCCAGCTCAGACTATATAGTGAGACCCTGTCTTAAAAAAAAAAAAATAATAATAATAATAATAATAAGGAAAGAAAGCTAGTTTCTTGCCCAGAACCTTCTTCCTTGTGAGCTACCCATCTAGGAGTCTGATTGGCTCTCTGGGGATTAGGAATAGCTAAGCCTCTGCCCACACGCCCCTTACCCAGGGAGAGTCTCAGGGTAGGGTGGAAGCATGGGAGAATTGAGACATGAAGATGCAAGGGAGAGGCAAGCCCTCGGGACCCCCCTCTTCTGCTCAATTCCCATCCCCAGGCCCTGCTCAGCCACAGGCCCCGAGAGGTCACTGTTTCCCTGCGAGCCACCGGGCTGGTCCTGAAGGCCATTCCAGCTGGTGACAATGAAGGTGAGAAACTGGGAATGCAGAGAGAGGAAATGGCAGGGATGAGGAGAAAATCAGGGAGAGAGGAGGAAACAGGGTAGGAAATAGGGAAGCCAAGGTTAAGAGGTGGCGGCTGGGCGGGGCCTCGGCCCAGCAGGGCTGCGGCTGGGTGGGGCTGCGGCTGGGTGGCAGCTGAGGGTGTTGGGGAGCTATCTCACTTCCTGCCATCAAAGAGCTCTGGTTAGGAAGAGCTGTAACCTGGCTGCCTTGAATAAAGCAGGACCCCTACTCTCAGGCGGTCCACTGCCAGACAAGCCAGCTCTCCCAGCCTTGGGACTGGCTTCCAGAACTGGAAGGTAGAAGGACCTAGGGACAGGAGCAGAAGGCTCTATGAATTAGGCCTGGCCTGCAGAGCTGGCAGCTTTCTGCTGGGAAGTGCTGGATTTGCATATTGTTCCAAAATAAAAATAAATGAATGAATAAAATGGAGTGACTGTTTAAAAAAAATCAGCTTATATACACATAGGACACCATTAATATTAGCTTTCACAAAAAGCTCCCAGCCCCCTGGAAGGTTGAAAGGTGGGGGTGCAGACAACCAGCATCAAACACATTTTTCAGGGACTTAATTTAGCAGCACTCTGTTAGGTGCAGGACTTCTTTTTTTCCTGAGCACGTGAACTCTCAGTGACAGATATTATCAGTTCTCCTAACTCCTTCCTGAGGGGAAATAGAAGCAAAGAAAATAACTTCAAGGTCACCTCCACAGGGGACCCAGAACCTGCTCTGAACCAAGCCATGTCACTGGATGCTCCTCTCCGAGGTCCCCCAGGCTCTGAGACCTGCACGATTCCAGCTTAGGCTTCAGGGATGTGACCCACACAAACTTGGGGGAGATCATTTCCAAATATACAAGAAAGTCCACCTAGGCTCCCCACGCCCCCCCCCCCACAGTAGGCAGAGCGTACCTGACACACAGCAGATGCTCAGTGGGTTGGTGCAGTCGCCCGGGTCTATAATCCCAGCACTTAGGAGGCTGAGGCAAGATCACGAGTTCCAAGCTGGTCTGGCCTATATCATACCTGTCACAGATGAGCAAGCCTTTGAGAAACATTTGCTGTAAGAAAGTAAAACTTCATGCCTGCAAACTGCTCTTAAAATGAGTGACTGTAATAATATCCCAGAGAAAAAGTTTACAGAAGCCTTGTGAAGAAGCCACTCTGTCCCCTCTTCTGTCCAACTACCGGTGATGACTGTCTCTAAAATTCCCTGTGTCATTGCTCACATTATTTTGGCCTTTCTCCTTAGACCAGGCTGGTCTCGAACTTGGCATCCCCTTGCCCAGACTCCTGCATTCGTGTTCTTGCAGAGGCATCTGGCATAAAAGGGAAAGAAACTCAAGAAATAATAATAACACTTTCATAAAAGGCCACTTCTAGGCGAGCTGAACTTTTAGGTGACATGTGACACTCTTTCATATTCTAGAAAGACATCCTTTCCTTGTAGATTGTTAGCCTCATGAAGGAGACTGGGTCTTCCAGTGGCTCCCAATCTACAGGAGACTGTGAAGCGGTGGGCTGACAGAGCAGGGCAGAGCCAGGTAGGCAGAGTTTACACGTCTTCTTTGCCTCTTGCTATCTGTGTGGCTTTGGGCAAATGACGAGTCACTTTTACACTTTTAAATAAAAAATAAAGGAAATAGACACTTGTTTGAGTGCACATACTTAGTAAACTATGAATGTTAGCTCTGTCCGTGGAAGCCTAGTGACATACTTGTAACCTGAGCAAGCTCAGGATGGGGTGGAGGCCAAGGGGACCAGATCAAGGTTACATAGGACAATATGAGACCTTGTGGGAGAAGAGGAGGATGAAGGGAGGGAAGGACAGGAGGGGAATCATTACATTCCTTCCCCTTTATAAGACTCCCACTTGAATCCTAACCCCAAGCCCTTCACAACAGGCGAGACCAGAACCGTCCACTGAAGCACAGAATCCTCTGGGCAGCATCTTCAGCTGGCTTGTAGGGCTTAAGCCTGGCAGTGGTCACACAGTGGGGACTTTTTGACGCAGTGTATACTATTAAGAGAGTAGATTGGGGTTGGGGATAGGGGATGGCTTGCTGATAAAATATTTACCTGGTACATTTAAGGTCCCAGGTTGAAGTTCAAGCACTACTGAATGCATTTTAAAAATATATGCAGGGCAGTGGTGGTGCATACCTTTCGTCCCAGCACCCAGGAGGCAGAGACAGAGGCAGAGGCAGAGGCAGAGGCAGAGGCAGAGGCAGAGGCAGAGGCAGAGGCAGAGGCAGAGGCAGAGGCAGAGGCAGAGGCAGAGGCAGAGGCAG
>BDUI01013451.1:39108-52358 GCA_002335545.1 Apodemus speciosus | reverse complement strand
CGCGCGCGCGCGCACGCACAGGAACACAGTCAGCGACTGGTGCAAAGTCACACCTTGCATAGTAAGTCCACCCATCCTGGTAAACACCCATGGCTGACYCTAGGGGAGCTGGCTTGGTTCTCCTGATGGGTGGTGCCTCCTTTAAGGATTCAGTCTTGAAGGCTGACAGATCAGACCACTACCATCGTTGTCACTGTCAGGCAGATCAATTGTCCTTCCCCCCCTGCCCCCCGGGCCTCCTGACCCACAGCCGTGCCTCTGACCAGGGCTGTGCTGTTCATGGCTCCGTTGTGTTCATGGGGTGAGTTCAGAGTGCGAGAGTTCTGGAACAGCCGCACAAACCACTCTGACACCAACCTCTGTTAGCTGTCWGTGGTTTATTAAACACACTCCAGGATTCAGGACCAGAGTCAGGCGTAGGGATCCAAACTGCAGCACTCACAGTTCTCGAACCACTTCTCGGGTGGGGAAAACAACGAACAGGGGCATTTGCAACATTTACATTTGCAACAAATGTGCAGGCTGTCTGGGCAGAGCAGCTCTGTCTGACCTGTGACCCGATAGGCGGGGTCTAGAGGCAAGGAGGCTACGGGGTCTCCAAAGCCCACCCGGCTCCCTGACAAAATACAAGTTGTTTTTGTCAGGGAAAGGAGCACTAGGTCAAGTTAAGGTTATGGACTACAAAATGAAGTCTGAGGGAATAGGGAAGGGCTCTTATCAAGTTTTAGTATCTAACAAGAGCCGGGCTGCCTAGCCCTGGCCAGCACACCTCAATCCTCAGGAGCCGGTCTCAGGCACTGAGGTGAAGCAGAAGGATCGGCACATCCCGCGCTTCCTCCTCTGAGTTCCCCCTGTCACTTTCCCAGAAAGTCTTTGATCTCATAACCGGCTAATCTTCCAGATCGTGAAGAGTGAGTGAGTCAAGCGGTTTGCAGCTCTCCAGAGACCTGTGTGTTCCTACCTGGGACCACCTCACTCCCCTCCAGACCCAGGAGGTGCCCTTCCCTACAGCCTCGCTCTCTTAGCTCCCAGAATGCTCCCTGTTAAAGGTAAAGGTTAAAGGCCGCAGACCTATAGTTTGTAGCCATTCAGGTGTGAATCTTCTCTCCTGGTGGGTGAAAGGGTAGCTGAATCACAGTGCTCTTTTCTATCATGCTGCCATTACGTTACAGACAAGGAAGATGAAAGTAAGCAGTTAGTGAGTTGTTGAGACCAATGAAAAGGTCATCCCAAAACCAAACCTGCGTTTGTGTGTACATGTGTTTCTGTGTGGAGCACACATGTCTATGAGTATGTGTCCACATGCGTATCCATGTTTCTAGGGAGYAGAGGCCAATGGCTGCTGTATTTCTCAACTGCTCTCCTTACTTTTTGAGACAAGACCTCTCACTGAACCTGGAGTTCAGCGATTCAGCTAGACTGGTGATCCCAAAGAGCCGCAGGGATTCTTTCTTCTGACTTTCAAAGATTAGAATTACAGGTGTGTGTTGCTGTGCCTGGCTTTTTAAAGTGGGTGTTGGGGTCCAAACCCAGTTCCTCAGCTCTGAACACAATAAAATCTTTACCTACTGACCCATCTCCTTATTCCCAAACCTATGTTCTTAATTATTCAGACTACTTTCTCATCTTTCTGGCATTATTAAAAATTTAGGTAAGTATGTACACAAAATGATAGTCATGGGGGCATGATACCCCCGTCTATGGCTGTGGGGGACCAGAAGACGCCCTCGTAGACTCCAGAGCCAACTTACAGCGCATGGCAGTGAGTGCCCACTGCTGCCTTTCCATTCAAAGCACTGATTGTGTGTGTGCGTGTGCGTGCGTGCGTGTGTGTGTGTGTGTGTGTGTGTGTGTGTGTGTGTTTACTTTATGGTTCTGGGGCTTGAGTCAGGGTCTCATACGTGCTAGGAAGTTCTACCACTGGGCTGCATTCATAGACCCAGCTATTTTTTTTTAAATTTAGTTAGGCTTTAATACACAAAAATTGTCAGGCTTACTATGATATTTATCTTACCCTAATTTTTTTTTTGGTTTAATAAACCCTTTTTAGAGGAGAAGGCCTTGGGAGAGTAAAGCCAGGCATGTGAGAAAGTCCCTGCTTACCCTTGAATGCAGTGGCTGGCAGGTTTCCGTACTTCCCAGTTGAGTATTTGGCCTTAAAAATGTAAGTGTAAGTGTGCGTGTTTCTGGGTGTGTACACCATGCTAGTGCAGGTACCTTTGGAGGCCAGAAGAGTATGTAGGATCCCCGGGAACTGGGGTTAAAGGTGGTTGTGAGCCACCTGTGGTTGTCAGCTGCCTGATGCAGAGCTGAGAAGCAAACTCAGACTCTTGAAGAGCCGTCTTGACCGTCAGCCATCTTTCCTTTTTCTCATCCTCCCCCCCTCCCCCTTCTTATCTCCTCTCCTCAGCCTCCCCTTCTCTTTCATTTTCTCCTCCTTGGTCTCCCTCTTTGANTGCTGCCATTACGTTACAGACAAGGAAGATGAAAGTAAGCAGTTAGTGAGTTGTTGAGACCAATGAAAAGGTCATCCCAAAACCAAACCTGCGTTTGTGTGTACATGTGTTTCTGTGTGGAGCACACATGTCTATGAGTATGTGTCCACATGCGTATCCATGTTTCTAGGGAGTAGAGGCCAATGGCTGCTGTATTTCTCAACTGCTCTCCTTACTTTTTGAGACAAGACCTCTCACTGAACCTGGAGTTCAGCGATTCAGCTAGACTGGTGATCCCAAAGAGCCGCAGGGATTCTTTCTTCTGACTTTCAAAGATTAGAATTACAGGTGTGTGTTGCTGTGCCTGGCTTTTTAAAGTGGGTGTTGGGGTCCAAACCCAGTTCCTCAGCTCTGAACACAATAAAATCTTTACCTACTGACCCATCTCCTTATTCCCAAACCTATGTTCTTAATTATTCAGACTACTTTCTCATCTTTCTGGCATTATTAAAAATTTAGGTAAGTATGTACACAAAATGATAGTCATGGGGGCATGATACCCCCGTCTATGGCTGTGGGGGACCAGAAGACGCCCTCGTAGACTCCAGAGCCAACTTACAGCGCATGGCAGTGAGTGCCCACTGCTGCCTTTCCATTCAAAGCACTGATTGTGTGTGTGCGTGTGCGTGCGTGCGTGTGTGTGTGTGTGTGTGTGTGTGTGTGTGTGTGTTTACTTTATGGTTCTGGGGCTTGAGTCAGGGTCTCATACGTGCTAGGAAGTTCTACCACTGGGCTGCATTCATAGACCCAGCTATTTTTTTTTAAATTTAGTTAGGCTTTAATACACAAAAATTGTCAGGCTTACTATGATATTTATCTTACCCTAATTTTTTTTTTGGTTTAATAAACCCTTTTTAGAGGAGAAGGCCTTGGGAGAGTAAAGCCAGGCATGTGAGAAAGTCCCTGCTTACCCTTGAATGCAGTGGCTGGCAGGTTTCCGTACTTCCCAGTTGAGTATTTGGCCTTAAAAATGTAAGTGTAAGTGTGCGTGTTTCTGGGTGTGTACACCATGCTAGTGCAGGTACCTTTGGAGGCCAGAAGAGTATGTAGGATCCCCGGGAACTGGGGTTAAAGGTGGTTGTGAGCCACCTGTGGTTGTCAGCTGCCTGATGCAGAGCTGAGAAGCAAACTCAGACTCTTGAAGAGCCGTCTTGACCGTCAGCCATCTTTCCTTTTTCTCATCCTCCCCCCCTCCCCCTTCTTATCTCCTCTCCTCAGCCTCCCCTTCTCTTTCATTTTCTCCTCCTTGGTCTCCCTCTTTGAYGGCCCACCGTGTAGCTTAGGCTGACCCTGTCACCCTCCTCCAGCCTCCCAACTGCTGGTGTCATCAGCTAGCCCCACCACACCTGGCCTCATGTCCCGCCCTACTTCTTTGATTTGAAGAAATTGAATTCAGTTGTAAAGAAATAACGCCTGCCCTGGTTATTCTACCCCTTCAGTCAGTCACTGCACTGCACCTCGCTAGTTTTAGTCATTCCTGTCTGAGGATTTTCCATGGTACTTTGCACAATCAGAAGAGTTCCCTTTGGTGACCGTGAAATTGTGTTGCTTCTTCTTTTCTGAGAAGCACATTACTGACTGGACTTTCCTACCTCTTGAAGTTCTTCCCTTGTCCAGACTGGCCTGAAATGATGTCCCAGCTCTGTATGTTAGCAGGGCTCGTTCTGTAGGCACAGAATTTTTCCTTAGGCTTGGGTTTAGAGAATACTCATGAGAAGGCAGACCCAAGGCCCTTGAGGGTCTGACCCTAGTTTGTGCTGCTCTGCCAGGATCAGTTTTTTTTTTTTTTTTGAAGGACCGAGCCATGATCTAGTATTGGACCTGGGAACACTGTGGGCTACTAGTTTTCGATGTCTAGAAGTTGGCTAACATGCAGGAGTTGACAGAAGGCTATAGCATCACCATGGGCTTTGGAGACAGCTCATCTAAATTCAGATCTTACTTCTGCCACATGGTCAGGTTTCAACTCTAAAACAGGTTAATACAGGAATTCTTGGACTTCCTTGTCTCCGATGCCTGGATCCAGGTAGGATATTTTACTTGTCTCAAAATTAAAACTACATATTTCAGCCTTTGTCTCCTGGCTTTCTATAAGTTCTAAGACAGCCAAAGGCTCAGTGGACAGGAAATTAAATACCCATCCCATTGGCCAAACTGTAAATATCTGTTTCATAATTTCTTTCAACACATAGGGAATTTATATTGTGATTTAAAGTATCCAAGTGGACTGGCTGGGTCTGTAGCAAGCTGTTACATCTTGGGGGAGAAAAGCCATTGATACCATAAGTCGGAAAGCAGAGAGGATAAGAGGGTTCTACAAACTATATCTAGAGAAGCGTCCATCTAATGTGCAAGGCTGGTCTATGCCCTGGATCTAAAGCAAAGCAAACAACAATAAAATTCATTCAACTAAATCTCCTGTTCCCCTTTCAAAGGGGTCAGGAATCTCTGGAGGTGGAGAATGTGGATGCCCTGGTGCCCTGGAACATTCCAGCTGTGCATTTCGGGAAGATGGGAAGTGGCCACAGAGGCTCAGGGCATCCTGCCCAGGGCTTACCTTAAGTTTGCAAGGTAAGGCTCATTAAAGAGACTGCGGGCATTTTAAGAGGAATTCCCAGCAGTGTGGTGATCCTGTGATCACCAGCGGAAGGAAGAAAAAAAGGAGATAATCAGGACAAAGAACAAAGGCAGTAGATGCAGAGTAAATAACCAACGAACTGTGCCCAGGGAAAGGCCAGGGTATCAGAGACCTGGGATCTGTGCCTGTGCTTCTCAGATAGTTCAAGCTGAACCAGATATCTCATTGATGAAGAATGTAGCTCGTAAGGTGCCAGTGTTGAGGGCAGCATGGGGACAGACTCCTGGCCTTGCCACTGCTTAGCCTTGCCTTCCTTTGATCTCCCCTCAAAGGTCTCCAATGCTTCTTCCATTCGGGCTCTGTCTAGGAGTTCCCTGTGTGTTCACAGCCTTCAGCAGGTTCCAGTGCAGAGCTGAGAACTGCTGTGTGACATAGGAAAAAGCAACGCTCTTCCGCCAGCGTCTGCTGCAGGCATTCACCTTGAGTGTGTCTGAACGGAAGTGGCTCTCAGGAGGTCCAAGATGATCAGACTTAGGCTCCACTTTCACCTCTTAGCTCTGACAGGTTAAGGTCACTGAGCTTGAAAATGGAGAAAGAGTAATGTTCATCTCACGTAATGTGAACATTAACAACCTGCATGACTCAACAGTGTCTGGCACATAGTGAGTGCTCTAAAGAAAGGACCATTTAATAAAACTCAGTGAAAATGCTCATGCACTCTAGGTGGGGATGTACTTCAGTATAATTACAATCACTTTGGAAATAATTTAGTGGTACATAGTACAACTCAATCCATTGATTAYGACCCAACAACCATTCTTAGGTGTGTTCCCAGATAAATATTCTCTCAGATGCATAAATGCAAGTTACCTATGAATGTGCAGCACAGTCATATATAGAAATGTGTCCATAATTTAACAGGGGGACATGATATGGTCAGCTTGGACATCTAGCCTTTCTATCCTGAAACTACCTACAGTGATCAATAAACTTCAGGTTAAAGTCATTTATAGCTGTATCATTGCCCTGAGATATTCCAAGAATAAGAAAATTGCTAACTATTTCATCCCAACATATGGATTTCCTCACTGTGAACAACTTGAGAGGCATTCAGTGCACTCTCTTGTGGTTTTCTCATTGGCTCTTGTCCTTGTCTTTTGATCTCTTCCTCCAACTCTTGCTAGAACAACTGCATTGTGCAAGGAAAGTTTAACTTTATCCTTAAGCATGTTAAATGGCATACTGGATCAGAAGAAGGAGTGTTAAATTGAGAACAGATTATAATGAAGACATGTGGATTTGGAAAACATGCTTATTTGTCCACCAAAGTCATTTACTATTTTTAAACTGAAATGTATTTACCAGAAGATTCCCAATCTTGCTCCCCTTTCAAGTTCTGAGAACAGAGCTGGGACAGGATCAACACTAAAGACACACTTGGCAGCTGTAAAACAACCTGAGGAGGATGTATCTTTCTTCGTTCAGACCTGGTGGGGGTAAATGCAGAATATCTTTTCTCTTAAACTCTTCTAGTTCTCCTAGTCTGAGCCAGAAACTATTCTACTGGCCAGTACTATACACTTTGTCTCAAATGATACTTTGCTGGGTATTTTATTTGTAAATATTCACAGAAATACTTTGATACCATTATGGTAAATGATGAGAACAGGAATGAGGACGAACCATGGATGTGTTTCAATGAAAACACCCTGGACGCCTGACAACTCAAAAATACATGTTCAGACTCTGAGTGAGGCCTTGCRTAGTTGGTTTAGCATCTACTTTGTGACACAGAGGCCTGAGCTGTCACCTGGTGAGCTTGGGAAGAGATGAAGGAAGGAATGTGACTTCCTTCCTTCTAGCCACCTAACTTAGGGCTGCCACTTTGGATGAGGTTAAATGGAAGAACACCTGAATCCAATCACAGAAAATTTAAAGGGAGTCACTAGTGACACGCCCTGCCAAGGGAATCCGTGTATCCTTCAGTAGCTTTTCTGGTACTTTCAGAGGGTGCTGCTTACAGTCTATACTGAGGTTAAGAGAGAACCATCAGTGGTCACCAGAAAGTGAGCTGTCATTGGACGGCAAGTTTCTGCTTAAGTAACCCGAAGCTAAGGGAAGAGCAGGGGCCCCTGGTTTTCACGGGGGCTGGTTCACGCCCCCAGTTTTCACGGGGGCTGGTTCCTGGGCTTCACAGATCCCAGCGTCTGTGTATGCATGGGTTCCTCCTGTAAAAGGCAAGCTGTATGCATGCTCGCATATAGTTTAGTCATCTGTATACTATGTATAATATCTAATGAAATGTAAGTGATATACAGATAGCAGAATGGTATATTTTAGTGAATAATGCCAAGGGAAATAATACATATACTCAGTACAGAGATTGTCTCTCACTATATTTTATCCCTGTGTGGCAAATCTGTGGATAAAAAACCTGCAGATTGGAAATCTCACTGTGTGTAAGTTATTTCTTCAATACTTCTTACATCTAATAGGGTAAGTGCTGAAACAACGACACAAAACTGCCTCTTACTCCTTAGAGCCCATTTCTCCCAAAACTGTACAGGAGTGATAGCTAGGAGCCACTGCATCCCTGATTCAACAGACATGATAACGATTTGAGAGAATTATTTTTTGGGCCATGGGGTTTAACCACAGTCAGTACATTTTCTAGTTTTTATTTAATCTGGAATTTAAAAAGGAAAAATTCCAGCTTACCAATTATCAACTCACGTGATGTTAAGGTCACCAGATCTTGTAAGACCTCAAGGCAAGTCTGCAAATTCTCCACAATATCTCAAAACAAAATTAACTAATCACTTTAAGGACAATAATTAGTGAACCCCTCAAGACTACAAAGAACTACTCTCTGAACTTTGCATAATTTGAGTCATGTATTTAAATTGCTAAACATTCCCAGTAGGCCAAGAGCTATTCTTATTTGTTTTACAAAGAAGGAAACCAAGAAGAGATCAGAGAATTTGAAGAACATCACACAGTTGGAAACAAGTTCTCAGAACRCAGCCAGTCTGTCCACAGAGCCGTGCCRTATTGTTTTCCACTACGCCTCTCTGCACAGCGGAGCACCTTCAGCCTCTGCTCCCAGGTAGTGCTGAACACGAAGCAGGCGTCCATCTGGTCGCTCGGTAGGAGACCCTTCAGCCTGATGTTTCATTTCTCTGTGYTTTTTGCCGCAGCTCCCACGATGCAGGAATCTCATGGCTCAGTACATCATTTTGATCTTCTTGCTTATTCATGTTTTTATAATATAAGAACTTTATCAAGATATTTATATGTATTTATAATATACAATTCACTCATTTAAAATGAACAATTCTGTGGCTTTTCTATCTTCATAGACTTCTACAACCATCGCTGCTATCAGTTCTAGAACATTTCCAACCACCCAGAAAAGATATCCGTCTCCAGCTGCTTTACTCCCTACAACTTCTGACAAACACGCTCCTTTCTGTCTCTACACATTTTAGAATCATACAAAACATATGACCTTTTGTGTCCACCTTCTTACTTAGTATGAGGTTTTCAAACTTTATCCATATTATAGAATTCTGCATTAAAACCATATGGTCCTGTTTTTTTTTTTTTTTTTTTTTTGGTTTAATGCACATTTCATTGTCTGAATCCACCACATTTATTCACACACACACATTATGGGGGGCATCTTTCCACTTTTGACTATTGTGAATAATGCTGCCATGAACACTGGTGTGCAAGCTTTTCTGCTTTAATTTCTCACAGGTATACACACAGTAGTATAGTTGCTGGGTTTCTGCTTCACATTGTGAGGCCTTGTCATACCACTTTGCTCTTTGCTTGCTTTTGAAACTATTTATATTTATATTCATGTGTGTCAATTTGCACACATATTTGCAGGTGCCCAAGGAGGCCACAAGAGAATGTCAGACCACCTGGAACCGGAGTTAACAGGTGGTTGTACGTTGCCCATGTGGGTGCTGGAGACTGAACTCAGGTCCTTGGAAGAGCAGCAAGCATTCTTAGCCTCTGAACCATCTCTCTAGCCTGTTTGCTTGCTTTTGTTTTTTGCTTATTGATAGTAAGACATTTCCAGCCTGCAATAAAAATTGCTTCTCAATAGGGCACCTTGAGTTCAGACGGCAACGGTACCAGATACCGTCTTCAGCAGTCAGCGTCTGGTTGGGTATGCACAGCGACTTTCAGTAAGAGAAGTCAAATGGAACACTTGCAGTAACAGAGTATCAGTCAGTCTTTTCATGAGTACATGAAGCAAATTTAATAAACATTGATAACAATAACAGTTATAAGCATCATAAACTGTAGCTCTTCTAAGTAACCTATAAAGTAAAAATATTATTCGATTTTAGAACTCCTAAAATGTTGTAGCTTCTCTAGACTGGTTCTAGAGTTCTAGCACTAAAGTTTTTAAAAACCACAAGACTAATAACAATTTCTCCTTCCGTGTTATTAACTGGGAATAAAAGGTTTAGTTTGAATTAAAACAAATAAACTAAAACAACAAAAAACTAAAACAACAAAAATTAAGTTCCCTAAGTAGAAACTAAAACAACAACAATAAAAAATAAACTTCCTTAAGTAGAAAACTATTTAGAAGAAACTGAGGTGGATCAAAGACATCTCCACTGGGGGCGCTACCAGGAAGTAGGAAATGGCTCAGGCGGGGTTATTTTTCCTGGACTTGTGTACTCTCGATACTATCATTTACATTTCTACAAGCACACAGAATTTGTTACCAAATAAAGCATGATAAAAGCTGGCAAATATTAGCAGAAAAGAGAAATGAGGAACTCCTCTCACAACATTTTTATTGGGTTTTGTTAGAAAAGCTCCCTGTGGCAGAGTGTCTGGCTGTTGGGGAGCATGAAGATTGATTTGAATGTTTGTCTACCAACCCACTTCAGAGGCCAGTGGGAGACACAGAGGACAACCAGAGCCAAGAACACACCTGGAGGTGCATTTCGTTTATGATACCTTCAAAGCACAAATAAGTACATTTATATCCATCACAGTAAATGATGGACATTGTTTTTAGGAGTAATTATACTTTGTATGGTACTGACCTTGCTTAAGGAAATATTTATATGCATGTGTGTGTGCACATGAATGCACATAGTCTTTTTTTCTACAAACCAAAACCAAAGTGATCAATTTGCTTTACTACAGTAGGTAAKAAAAAAATGAATACTTAACTAAAAGGCATATTATGTGATTATGAATAAAGGTAGCTTCACATTTAGATTTAAATTGTGAACAAATATTAGRAAAAACAATAGAACTGTTATTATTTTCAAGGAACCTTCAACACCCTCATGACTGAAGGCTGGAGAAGAGTGTCTCTGACACACCACTTAGTCTGTAATGTTCAGTCATCAGTTGCTCACAGTGATCTTCATCCCYGTGGAGAGACTAGACCCAACGATTCAGCAGCCAACCCAGGAGCTGGATTTTACCACACTAACCACGTCTTCCTTCTCTGTATCATACTTAAATGTTTTCGGTCCTGAAAAGAAGTAAATGTAGCCTAGAGGAGATAAAGTTGAAATTGTGGTTACTGGAAATTTCTTGGAGAGAYGCGTGGATCTCTAGGGGGGAGGCTTATGATACAACCACAGCTTTCTTGACATGGTACCAGTGAGGAATCAGGGGTTGGCTAGATGGCAGTGAGCTTGTCTTCTAACAAGCTCTAGAACCTGACCCCTAACTTCTCAATCCATTCCCAGCCTTTCCTTTGTTCCAGCAGGATGCGGGCTTCACTTTGGGCCATGTGAAGGCATGTTCATCATGCTTTGTGATTTTGCTTAGACCGTTCTCTTCACAGATGTCCTTCCTCCTTTTTTATAGCCTATCCAATGTTTAGCTGACCTTCGGAACCAGCTAAGGTCTCATSAAATAGCCAACTGCCATGTTTGACCCCATCTGTCTCAGATCACTCTTTGAAGTCACTCTGAAGCCTAATAACACAAATCAGCACTAAATTATAGACTGTTTCATCTGCCAGTGGCTTTCTCTGTGTTAGATGGCTAGGCATTTCTCAAGGATGCTCAACATTCCAGGAGAACAGAGGCCACATTTGGAATCTCCTTTGCGTTTCTATACACTGTCTGTCTCTGTGCTACATACTCAAGAAGAACATAATTCAAAGGATGTRTTTGCATTTGTGTGGTTTGTATAAAGTACGCACTTCATCTACCTTCTTTAACTATGTGTTTGGTTTTAGGAGTTGGGTGATGGAAAGATCAAGGAGTGGGAAGGCTGAGACTGCAGCTCCTGGGCTGAAGTGCCACRGCGTCTGTTGTGTGTTTGCTTTCTGATGACAGGTCCCATTTTGCATCTCAGGCCATAGTCAAGCCTTTCATCTATGTGCTCCAACCTCCTGAGCTCTGGGGTTCCAGGCTGAGACCGCACCTTTGTGGGTCATTTGAGAAAGGGTCTGTCCCATGCTAGGCAGTCCTTAGAKCTGCCATGTAGATGAGGATGGCTTTGAACTTCCTTTTCCCAAGTTCTAGGATTACAAGCCATATAACCAGTTCATGTTGCGTTGGGAATTGGACCCAGGGCTGTGCATGGTAGTTAGGTCAGGGTCAGGGTCAGGGTCAGGGTCAGCTGTATCTCTCTTGAAGACATACTTTTAAACATGTCTATTAGAAAAGGGAGAACCACAAATTTATTTTTATTTACTTATTTTTCAAGAAAGGATTTTAAAATAATTCCTCTTTCTAGTAGGTAATCTATTTAAATGTATGAAATGACAGTGACCTCCATTGAAACTCATTGCTGTTGAGTTCTAATTTCCGGGGTGGGGGCATTTCTGGTGGGGAAACTCACCATTCAGTTCCACGGCAGCRTCTATGTGGCCACTCACTCCTGAAAATTCTTCTTCAGTGTTTTTTGGGTAGTCCTTTTCCATTTTCTTTTTTCTTTCATCATAGCTGAAAGATATTATTTCGTATATAAGTTACTGATGCTCATAGGTGACATTGAGGTGGTCAGTAATACTATTAGCCAGGTCTAATTTTAACATATTTGAGATATCTCTGTCTCTCTCCTGAATGAATAAATGACTATGTGAATAATGAGTACGTCAGAACCAAGAAAATCTACAATAACTATATCTTAAAAAAATGGCTCTTGCTAAATTCCAAACATTATTTTATTTTACATTCTGGGTACTGGAATCCTGCGTCTTCTCTTGCCTCTTCCCATTCTTCCATGTTACCCCACCATGCAAAATCACTGGCTACTGATGGATCCTGGCAGACAGGCAGCCATTGTCTTTCATTGTATACACTGAAGAGCATCCTCCCCACCTCACCCCCACTCCCTGGCTCTAAAGTATAGCTCCCAATTGAGCCTCTTATCTTTCAAGTCACAGCACCTGAATTCATTGCTCTTTTCTGGAAAGATGAGAGTAAGCAGATAGTGGGTTAGGATTTTACCTCTGACATCAGCTAAGTGTGTCTTTCTGTGACCTAAGTTGTACTTGTAAGAGGCCGAGACTGAGTCATTAGTACRTTATGAACTCAGGACAGGTGGGGATGACTCTCACTCTTCAGTGAGATGCCATTTAAAATAGGAGAAAGTTCCTTCTTCGTGAACACAGAGCCCCAGGCTGGGGCATTCCCCTCTGCACACATCACCAGTAGGTCAGCTGTTTTTTCTCCCTGGGTTGCTGGGTAGTTTCCTTTGACAGATCATGGCCACCACTTCCTGGAATGTGCCTCTGCCTACATGGCTCAGGGGAAAACAGCTGCTGAGATCCGAGGGGGAACTGAGCGTCTACAGAGGTGCTCAGGCAAAGGGACAGGGGCTGGGCTGCTTTCTAGTACTACGGGTTGGGGTGGAGAGGAGGGAGCGCTCCCAACATGTCAACAGTCCTGATGTATTAATATTCCATTGAGACCTCTTACGTARATACAGGACCAGGGCTCTGCACCACTGACACAGTTACCTGCTTTCATTTTGCTGAGTAAGGACATCATCATCCAATCACCTGCTTACCTTTCTCTCTCATAGGTTCACAAGGAAAGACATTATACCTAAAGAAGGCAGGGAGGAAAACGGGGTGATGGTCTTACCCTTTGTGGACAGACATTTGGGTATTCCAGCAACAGAGAAAAGAACATCATATCTACAGGCTTTGTGTTTGGCTCCTCCTCCCC
>BDUI01013448.1:8164-19662 GCA_002335545.1 Apodemus speciosus | reverse complement strand
ATTTCAGTGGATTTTAAACCACTCACCCCCCTGGGATGTTTCCTAAAACTTTTCCAACACAGTATTTCAAGGTAATAATACTTGCATTAGCCTGATGACTCAAGTCTTCAGAGTAATCCAGAATTCTATGATTTAAAAGTGTCCCACAAAGTTCTTGTACTGGAAGCCAAGTTCCCAGTACAGTGACGTTGATAGGTAGGAAGTATCAGAGGAGAAAAGGTCAAGAGGTTCTTCCCTCTTAAGTTTGATGCTATAAATAGTAAGTAGATATTAGATATGAGCTCCTGATAAATAAAAAATTCCAGGTATCTTTTGCTCTCCTGACATCCCCTGTCCTTTTGCCTTCTGCTGTAGGCTGATGCAACATAAAGTTCCTCCTTACATGTAAACCTCTCAGTGTTGGAGTCTTCCCAGCCTCACAAATAAAACTGTGTTCCCTCTTACCTAACCTCAGCTATTCCATTAGAGCAGTGAAGAGCAGATTTAGACACACTCAACAAGCTCTTTAGATGATCTGTCTAAATAAGAGATCTTCAAAACAACAGAAGTAAACTTGGAGCCAGCGTTACAGTGATTTTTATTACCAAAATAAACAAACTGGCTTCAAATGTGGATAGAATAAGCCTAAATCTCAGAGTAAGGCTACACACCTTTGCCTTCACAAGTGGCAGGCACTCAACTGCACAGGTTCTTCTAGGTAGTCCCAGCAATGGCATGCAATTGCTCCAGTAAACTCCTTTTTGTGCAGCACATAAGAAAATTCTCCCAAATTTCTTGTTGAAATTTGAATTTTTTTCTTGGGCAATTAAGGAACAGACACAGGAATTGGGGAATGAAATGCTCACCTTATATGTGGCAATGCTGTAATGGAGAATGAAGCTCACTTCAAAGGTCAGCATAGGCRAGGATCATTGCCATGGAAGTGAGGCCAGAACAGTCGCAGGAGGGGCAGGGATGGTACCCACAGTCAGAAGTTCAGCACTAGTGGGACAAACTGAGAAATAACCACAATTTGTGAGTGTGCTGCCAAAAATGAGATCTAGGTAGTCAAGTGTTCAACTGAGGGGTTCCTTCCTTATTGAGGTGAAGAYGGTGAGACCATAGACACAAGAAACCTAAGCATTCAAATGGAATCATCACTATCCCTGTGTATACCCCAAGGCAAAGTGGGTGGAGAGAGAAGAAGAAAAATGAGAATCTGTACTTGACAGCCATCTAGCAAACTTCTTTCATGTACCAGTTGCCGAAGGAAACACTATATTTATAGTGTTGAGCTTATGCTCACTTAATAATTCAGAATATAATTTATATCTTTGATATCTCTTTAAGGCCTCATAATCCCTCATATCATTTTATGTGCTCTACAGTTCTAAATTTTTACCACAAATCTGTAGTATTTTTATTAGATATATTCTTTATTTACATTTCAAATGTTGCCCCCTTTCCTGGTTCTTACCCCTGAAAGTCCCATAACCAATCTTCTCTCCCTCTGTTCCCCAATCAACGCCCTCCTGCCTCCCTGTCCTGGTATTCCTCTACACTGAGGCATCGAGCCTTCCCAGGACCAGGGGCCTCTCCTTCCTTTGATGTCCAACAAGGCCATCCTTTATTAACTATGCATCTGGAGCCATGGGTAACTCCATGTGTACTCTTTGGTTGATGGTTTAGTCCCTGGGAGCTCTAGGAGTACTGGGTGGTTCATATTAGTATTTCTTCTATGGGGCTGCAAACCCCTTCACCTCCTTGGGTCCTTTCTCTAGCTCCTCCATTGGGGATCCTATGCTCAAGTTCAATGGCTGGCTGAAAGTGTCCCCCTTTGTATTTGTCATAAACTAGCAGAGCCTCCAGTCAGCAAGCACTTGTGGTCATCACAATAGTGTCTGGGTTTTGTAGCTGTATATGGGATGGATCTCTAGGTGGGGCAGTCTCTGGATGGTCTTTCCCTCAGACTGTGCTCTACACTCTGTCTCTGTATCTCCTTCTGTGGTATTTTGTYCCCCCTTCTAAGAAGGACCAGAGTACCCATACTTTGTTCTTCCTTCTTCTTGAGCTTCAGTTGATCTGTGAACTGTGTTTGTTTATTCCAAGCTTCTGGGTTAATATCCATGTATCAGTAAGTGCATACAATGTATATTCTTTTGGGATGGGGCTACCTCACTCAGGATGATATTTTCCAGTTCCACCCATTTGCCTAAGAATTTCATGAATTCATTGTTTTAATAGCTGAGTAGTATTCCATTGTGTAAATATTCCACATTTTCTGTATCCATTCCTCAGATGAAGGACATCAGGGTTCTGTCCAGCTTCTAACTATTACAAATAGGGCTGCGATGAACATAGTAGAGCATATGTCCTTATTATATACTGGAGAATTCTCTGGTTATATGCCCAGGAGTGGTATAGCAGGGTCCTCCAGTAGTATATGCCCAATTTTCTGAAGAACCACCAAACTGATTTCCAGAGTGGTTGTACCAGCTTTCAATCCCACTATCAGTGGAGGAGTGTTCCTCTTTCTCCATATCCTCTCCAGCATTTGCTGTCCCCTGAATTTTTGGTCTTGACCCTTCAAACTGGTGTGAGGTGGAATCTCAGGATTGTTTTGATTTGCATTTCCCAGATGACTAAGGATGTTGAACATTTCTTTAGTTATTTCTCAGTCATTTGATATTCCTCAGTTGAAAATTCGTTTTTAGCTCTGTACCCCATTTTTAATATGGTTATTTATTGAGTTCTTTGTATATATATTCAATATTAGCCCCCTGTTGGATGTAGGGTTSGTAAGATCTTTTCCCAATTTGTTAGTTGCTGTTTTGTCCTTTTGACAGTGTCCTTTGATTTACAGAAACTTTGCAATTTTATGAGGTCCCGTTCGTCAATTCTTGATATTAGAGCATATGCCATTGGTGTCGTGTTCAGGAAATAATGTCCTGTGCCCATGTGTTGAAGGCTCTTCCCCAGTTTCTTGTCTATTAGTTTCAGTGTGTCTGGTTTTATGTGATCCACTTGGAGTACAAGTTTTGTACAAGCAGATAAGAATGGATGGGTTTGCATTCTTCTGCATGCTAACTGCCAGTTGAACCAGCACCATTTGTTGAAAAGGCTATCTACTTTCCAATGGATGGTTTTAGCTCCTTTGTTAAAGATCAAGTGACCATAGGTGTGCGAGTTCATTTCTGGGTCTTCAGTTCTATTCCATTGATCTACCTGCCTGTCACTGTACCAATACCAGGCAGTTTTTAACTCTATTGTTCTGAAGTACTGATGTCAGGGATACTGATTCCAACAGAAGATCTTTTACTGTTGAGAATAGTTTCAGTTATCCTGTGTTTTTTTGTTATTCCAGATGAATTTGAGAATTGCTCTTTCTAACTCTATGAAGAATTGAGTTGGAATTTTGATGGGGATTACATTGAATCTGTATGTTGCTTTCTGTAAGATGGCCATTTTTACTACATTAATCCTGCCAATCCAAGAGTATGGGAGACCTTTCAATGTTCTGAAGTTTTCTTCAATTTATTTCTACAGAGACTTGACATTCTTGGCATACAGAACTTTCACTGGTTTGGTTAGAGTCACATCAACATACTTTATCTTGTTTGTGACTATTGTGAAGGATGTCGTTTCCCTAATTTCTTTCTTGGCCTGTTTATCCTTTAAGTATAGGAAAGCTATTGATTTGTTTGAGTTAATTTTATATCCAGCTATTTTGCTGAAGTTGTTTAGCAGCTGTAGGAGTTCTCTGGTTGAGTTTTTTGGGTCACTTAAGTATACTATTATATCATCAGCAAATAGAGATTGTTTGACTTCTTTCTTTCCAATTTGTTTCCTTTTGACCTCCTTTTGTTGTATAATTGCTCTAGCTAGAATTTCAAGTACTATATTGAATAAATATGAAGAGAGAGGGAAGCCTTGTCTAGTCCTTGATTTTAATGGTATTGCTTTAAGTTTCTCTCCATTTAGTTTGATGCTGGCTACTGATTTGCTGTATATTGCTTTTACTGTTTTTATGTATGGACCTTGAATTCCTGATCTTTCCAAGATTTTTAACATGAAAGGATGCTAAATTTTGTCAAATATTGTTTCAGCATCTAATGAAATGACCATGTGGTTTTTTTCTTTGAATTTGTTTATGCAGTGGATTACATTGACTGATTTTGATATTAAACCATGCCTACATCCCTGGGATGAAGCCTACTTAATCATGGTGAATGATCATTTTGATGTGTTCTTGGATTTGATTGGCCAGAATTTTACTGAGTATTTTTGCATCAATATTCATAATGGAAATTAGTCTGAAGTTCTCTCTCTTTTTTGGATCTTTGTGTGGTTTTGGTATCAGTGGCTTCGTAGAACAAGTTGGGAAGTGTTCCTTCTGTTTCTATTTGTTCAATAGTTTGAAGAGTATTGGTGTTAGATCTTCTTTGAAGGTCTGATAGAACTCTTCACTAAAACCATCGGGTCCTGTGCTTTTATTGCTTGGGAGACTTTCAATGACCACGTCTATTTCTTTTGGGGTTATGAAACTCTTTCGATGTTCTATCTCATACTGATTTAACTTTGGTATTTGGTATCTGTCTAGAAAATTGTCCATTTTATCTAGATTTTCTAGTTGTATTGAGTATAGGCTTTTATACTCGGATCTGATGATTTTTTTTTTTTTTTAGTTTCCTCAGTTTCTGTTGTTATATCTCCTTTTTCATTTCTGATTTTGTTAATTTGCATACTTTCTCTGTGCCCTCTGGTTATTCTGGCTAATGCTTTATCTATCTTGTTGATTGTCTCAAAGAATCAACTCCTGGTTTTGTTGATTCTTTGTATAATTCTATTTGTTTCTACTTGGTTGATATCAGCCCTGAGTTTGATGATTTCCTGCAGTCTACTCCTCTTGGGTTTATTAGATTCTTTCTGTTCTAGAACTTTCAGGTGCACTGTTAAGCTGCTAGTGTATGCTCTTTCCAGCTTCACTTTGGAGGCACTCAGAGCTATGAATTTTCCTCTTAGCACTGCTTTCATTGTATCCCATAAATTTGGGTATGTTGTGCCTTCATTTTCATTAAAATTCTAAAAAGTCTTTGATTTCTTTCTTTATTTCTTCCTTGACCAAGTTATCATTGAGTAGAGCATAGTTCATCTTCCATGTGTATGTGGGCTTTCTGTTGTTTTTCTTGCTGTTGAAAACCACCCTTAATCCATAGTGATCTGATAGGAGGCATGGGTTTAGTTCAATCTTCTTATATCTATTGAGGTCTGTCTTGTGACCAATTATATAGTTATATTTGGAGAAGGTACCATGAGGTGTTGAGAAGAAGGTATATTCTTTGATTTAGGATGAATTGTTCTATAGATTTCTGTTAAATTCATTTGGTCCAACATTTCTATAAGTGTCACTGTGTCTCTGTTTAGTTTGTGCTTCCCTGATCTGTCCATTGCTGAGAGTGTGGTATTAAAGTCACCCACAATTATTGTGTGAGGTGCAATGTGTGCTTTGAGCTTTAGTAAAGTTTCTTTTACAAATGAGGGTGCCCTTGAATTTGGAGCATAGATGTTCAAAATCGAGAGTTTTCTTGGTATATTTTTCCTTTGATGTGTATGAAGTGTCCTTCTGTGTCTTTTTTGATGGCTTTTTGTAGATTGTCAATTTTATCTGATATTATAATGGCTACTCCAGCTCATTTTCTGGACCACTTGCTTGGATAATTGTTTTCCAGCCTTTTACGCTGAGGTAGTGTTTGTCTTTAACACTAAGCATTTCCTGTATGCAGCAAAATACCAGGTCCTGTTTACATATCCAGTCTGTTAGTCTATATCTTTTTATTTGGGAATTGAGTTCATTGATGTTAAGAGATAGGATGTTAAGGAATAGTTATTGTTGCTTATGTTATTTTTGATGTTATTTTTATGTTTGGTGGTTATATTAGTTTGGGTTTGTTGAAAGATTACTATCTTGCTTTTTCTAGGGTGTAGTTGCCATCTTTATATTGGTGTTTTCTATCTATTATCCTTTGTGGATTTGTGGAAACATATTGTGTAAATTTGTTTTTATCATATCTTGGTTTCTCCATCTATAGTGATTGAGAGTTTTGCTAGGTATAGTAGTCTGGGCTTCTGTTTGTGTTCTCTTAGGGTCTGTATAAGATATGCCCTTTATCTTCTGGCTTTCATGGTCTCTGGTGAGAAGTCTGGTGTAATTCTGATAGGTCTTCCTTTATACATAACTTGGCCATTTTCCCTTACTGCTTTTAATAGTCTTTCTTTGTTTAGTATATTTGGTGTTTTAATTATTATGTGATGAGCAGATTTTCTGTTCTGGTCCAGTCTGTTTGGAGTTCTGTAGGCTTCTTGTATGTTCATGGGCATCTCTCTCTTTAGGTCAGGGAAGTTTTCTTCTATAATTTTGTTGAAGATATTTACTGGTCCTTTAAGTAGTAAATCTTCGCTCTCTTCTATACCTATTATCCTTATGTTTGGTCTTCTCATTGTGTTGTTTATTTCCTGGATGTTTTGGTTTACATGCTTTTTTGCATTTTACATTTTCTTTGACTGTTGAGTCAATGCTGTCTATGATTTCTTCAGCACCTGAGATTCTTTCTTCTATCTCTTGTATTCTGTTGTTGATGTTTGCATCTATGACTCCTGATTTCTTTCTGAGGTCTTCAATCTCCAGAGTTGTCTCCCTTTGTGATTTCTTCATTGTTTCTACTTCCATTTTTAGAACCTTTATGGTTTTGTTCAGTTCCTTCACTTGATTTTGTTTTCCTGTGCCTCTTTAAGGAATTTCTGTGTTTCCTCTTTAAGGGCTTCTACCTGTTGACCCATGTTGTTCTCCTGTATTTTTAAGGGACTTTTGTGTTTCCTCTTTAAGGGCTTCTACCTGTTGACTCATGTTCCCCTGTATTTCTCTAAGGGAGTTATTTATGTCCTTCTTGAAATCCTCTATCAGCATCATGAGATGTGATTTAAAAATCCAACTCTTGCTTTTCCGGTGTGTTGGGGTATCGAAGACTTGCTGCTTTGGGAGAACTTTGTTCAGATGGTGCCATGTTGCTGTGTTTTCTGTTGGTAATGTTCTGCATTTGCCTTTTGCAAGCTGGTTATCTCTGGTGTTAGCTGGTGTTGCTGTCTCTGACTGTGGCTTATCTGTCCAGCAAGCCTCTGTATCTGTGCTCCTAGGAGACATGTTCTCTCTGTGTACACAGGTTTGTAAATACTCCTGCGAGGCCTGCTCTCTTGTGGTTGTATTTAGGTATGTAGCTCTGTGGCCTGCATCAGTTCTGGGTGTGGGCAGAAATGGGAAGACTTCTGTCCCAGGGTGCTTCTAGGCTCTTGTGTCCTCAGGGTTTCTGGCTGCTTCCTCTGAGCAGCAGGGGTGGCCACACCTGTGCTGACTGCCCTTTCTGCACTCCTGGGTAATCAGCTACCTCCCTATGCCACTTGGACATAGTGCACTGTGGCAGAGGATGGTCTCAAGCCATAGACAGAAACCGGAAGGCTTCTACCAGACAGTTCCAGATGTGATCCTCTGAGCAGCAGGATAAGTCCCACCTGTGCTGACTGTCCTCTCTGCACTCCTGGGTGGTTAGCTACCTCCCTGTGCCACTTGGGTATGGAGTGCTGTGGCAGAGGATGGTTCCAAATCTGTATTTTTTTAAAGTCTTTAGAACTTTTGGGGTTCAAAATCTTCACCTAAATATTTGTAAATTTAAAATATTCCTCTAGATAAAACTTGACTTTCCAAAGTAAAAGATCACATGAGTGTGTTTACCTCTTCACAGCTCAAGTACATAAAAATTGAAAGCACTGGGCCTACCATGGTTCATAGGCCCAATGCTGCAGAATAGAAGTTTGGAAGCCTATAAGGACATGAAATAAATCAGAGAAGTCAAAACAAGAACTCATTTATGGAGAAACACCTTAATTTCTGCTCTGCAGTACAGCTACAGCACCAAATATAAGCAGAATGCAAAAAAAAAAAAAAAAAAAAAAAAAAAAAAAAAAAAAAAAAAGGCAGGGAGCTAGCTCAGCCCAAACTTGAGCTTCTGAAGTATTTACTGTGAGGATCCAACTCTGTCTCTTGCAGAATGGATCACTGTGAGAGGTGCCTCTTTGTTCTGTTTAATAATAATGATTGATGATGATGAAGAAGAAAAGAGTCAAGGTAGTGATGCATTCCACTTACTGTGGACTGCAGAGGTATGTCATTGATTGGGTTACTCATATCCTTTAGTAAATTGTGCCTTAAAAAATAAACCACAGAGGAAATCAACACTTTTGCTTTTAAGGCAATAAGATACCAAAGAAAGCAATCAACTATGTGAGGTTTGTCTGAAGCCTTTCAGGTACAGATATCACTATTCCAATATCTAGCACCGTCTGCCTTTCCACCTCTGCATCAAGTCTTGTTTACGGAGATTCCAAGACAGCATTGCTTCTTCTTCACCTTAATGGCAAACATGAGGCCCAGGTCACAAGTGAAGCTGGCTGTTAGCATAGCCTCCGGTATTTGCGTTCTAACCAGGGAAAATGAGCTTATGGAGCCATTTCAGAAACCAGACAGAACTGGAAATATTTCATAGGAGACACTAGGCAAACATCAAAGCATGGTTTATAGATGTGAACCTGATCCTGGTGGTGTAACATAGTAAATTTACATGCTAATTAAACAATGGGAATGATATGAGTTCTTCCTATGGAAAGTCCTATAAGTGTCACAAAAAACTCTGACCCCACAGCTCCTTGCAACTCCCCCACCAAGGAACTCCTGTCTAGGAAAAGCATAGAAAAACATGACCGTTTTCTCCTCTAGCCAGTAACATTCAATCTTGGCATGAAAAGGGTAACTGTAATAGATTAGGTGCAAATATTTTAGTGATGTTAAGCTGGTCATCAATAACTAATAGGCACCTTATAGATGAACACATGCTATTTTCATTTTAAAAGGAGACCAGGTTCAAGGAGAGAGACTCTAGACAATAGAAGCAAACTTTGTATTCAAGTAAACTGATTATAAACTCATTTGCAGAAAGTGGGAAATAAGAGAGATGAGCCAGCAGGTAAATGAGGTCCCATAATTATAGCACTTGCTTGGGAGGCAGGGAGAGGAAAATCCAGGAGGAAAGGCTCCAATAACCATCACTCTCACCTTAAAAGCCATAAACTTGGTGACATAATAGCTTATTGAAATTCTGCATCTTGATGCCAGGTTTTGAGTAATATCCTTTTTAACTTTCTCAGGATTGATGAATCAACAGAGTGATATGTGGGGATAAATGCTTTGAAGTCATGAGAAATCACTTTGCCTGGCATACATTAGCAAGCCCAGGAGATCTACCTGGGTGCTGT
Organism: Apodemus speciosus; assembly: GCA_002335545.1. Taxonomy (NCBI): domain Eukaryota; kingdom Metazoa; phylum Chordata; class Mammalia; order Rodentia; family Muridae; genus Apodemus; species Apodemus speciosus. Next base: position 10,323 of record BDUI01013448.1, on the reverse strand, counting down.
GCATTTAGTCACAATACCTGACCACAACAGGGAGGCCTTATACCAGTAGCCCCTAAATTCTAGCTGAATCCCATCCTATTTTATCATTGGTGGAAACCATATTAGAAAGATGTCAAGATTTACGTTTTCAAATGATTTAAGAGTTTATGGAATAAGTCACTAGGAAAGGTAAAAATGATGGAGGATTAATGCAATGTTTTTGATAAGTTGCTGCTATAAAGTTCACCCTAGCCAAAATGACAAGAAGGCAATAGAATGCAAAAGTGGAAAGGATTGAAAATTCAGTGTCTTTGAGAAAGCAACTTTCTCTCTCTCTTTTCTCTTCTCTCTTCTCTCTTCTCTCTTCTCTCTTCTCTCTTCTCTCTTCTCCCTTCTCTCTTCTCTCTTCTCTTCTCATCCTAGAATGATGAGAAGCTGTGAATCTTAAAATAGTCCTTATTCCTGGACAGTACTTCTTCACCCAACTGACAGAATTATTTTGTGTGGTTAATTATTAGGCCCTTCAGGAATGGATGGAAAAAAAACCTTATCTCTGTAGCATTTTGGCCTCCTTTCTTTTCCAAATAAATGCATAGGACTCTCAGTGTCTTAAACATAAGTTTGAGTCTTGGTTTTATACAGGAGAAAGTTCATTTTTGAGTAGAGGCCATTCCACAGTCCTCTCCCTCAAACACAAAAAGCAAGAGAATGCAAAAGTGGAAAGGATTGAAAATTCAGTGTCTTTGAGAAAGCAAGTTTGTCTCTCTCCTTTCTCTCTTCTCTCTTCTCTCTTCTCTCTTCTCTCTTCTCTCTTCTCTCTTCTCCTCTCTTCTCTCTTCTCTCTTCTCATCCTAGAATGATGAGAAGCTGTGAATCTTAAAATAGACCTTATTCCTGGACAGTACTTCTTCACCAACTGACAGAATTATTTTGTATGTTAAATTATTAGACCCTCAGAATGAACTGAATGGGCACTCATTCAGAGTCTCAACAAAGTGTTTCCTCTAAAGACTGCAAGTTAAGACAGTGTGGTAGTTACATTCACTTAAATCTAAATCCAAAATATACAAAGGCAGGCAGATCTCTGTGAGTTCAAGGGCAGCCTATCCTGCATAGCAAATTTTAAACCAGTCAAAGTCTGTCTCAAAAATATTTGCAAGTTAATAAACAATGTGGACTAGAGGTGTAGCTCATGCACTAGTGAAATAGAACACTTCCTTAGCATCAATCGAGTCTTGTGTTTCATTCCCAGAACCTCTAGAAAAGAGTAGCAATGTGATGTGCAGCTATGCAGAGGTGATGTATAGACCCCTGTGCATTTCTTATGTCTCCACACAGGTAGATAGCTAAAGTTGTTTAAAACACAACTAAACAGGCAACACTAAACTCTAATAAGTCTGTGGACCAATATAATTTCCCAGCTTCTGCTGCTGAGAATTTAAACTGGCATGGGAAAATTGACAAATAATTTGATAGCTTCATAGAGGCATATCTCTGTGAGTTTGAGGCCATTCTCACTGCATAGTCTTAACCCAGCCAGGGTGGCACAGTGAGACTCTGTTTCAAAAACAAACAAAACTACAAAACTCATAATGGAAATCAACATGATCTTACATACAACCCTCCATTTGTGTACCTAAATATCTACTTAATTAATTTACAAATATCTATTAGTTTCAGTGTGTCTGGTTTTATGTGGAGGTGCTTGATCCACTTGCTGTTGAGCTTAGTACACAGAGATAAGAGTGGATCAATTCTCATTCTTCTGCATGCTGACATCCAGTTGAGCCAGTACCATTTGTTGAAAAGTCTATCTTTTTTCCACTGGATGTTTTCAGCTCCTTTGTGGAAGATCAATTTGCCATAGATATGTGGGTTCAATTCTGGGTCTTCAATCCTATTCCATTGATCTACCTGCCTGTCTCTTTACCAATACCATGCAGTTTTTAACACTATTGCTCTGTAGTATTGCTTGAGATCCGGGATACTGATTCCCCCAGAAGTTCTTTTACTGTGGATAATAGTTTTAGCTCTCCTGGGTTTTTTTGTTATTCCAGATGAATTTGAGAATTGCTCTTTCTACCTCTATGAAGAACTGAGTTGGGATTTTGATGGGGATTGCATTGAATCTGTATATTGCTTTTGGCAAGATTGCCATTTTAACTATATTAATCCTGCCA
>BDUI01013445.1:14446-25638 GCA_002335545.1 Apodemus speciosus | reverse complement strand
CAAAAGATCCACACAGGGCTGGCCCAAGAGCAAGGGGACAGAGCTGCTGCGCKGTGGGGCCCCTCCTCTGGCCTATGTGCCTGCGTGCCTTTCGGGGGCCAAGCAAAATGCTCTAGGGACCACGAGCTCCAGAAAGTAAGGTTTCAGGACACCCCCCCCAGCTCCAGGACTGTGAACCCCACACTCTGAGATGCTGACCCAGATCTAGCAGGTCCACCAGAGGCAGAGCGCGAGGAGGAGGGTGTGGCCTCCACCCCTTAGAATTCTGAATATTTGTTCAAGTGACTCTAGCTCTTTAAAAAACAGCCCGTGCGCTTAGCAGMATGTGCCTGTGGCAAGCATCCAGCCTGCTCAGCTTGGTCACTATTGCTCCAAACTTCTGGTGTCGCAGGTTTTGAGGGATACAAATTGTCAGTATCCTGAGCATCCTTGTAAAGGAAAGCAACAGACATTACGGCTTAAAATAAATGCTAGAGTCAGGAACTCAGGAAGTCACAAGACGGACTGTTCACTACTGAGAAATCCGACAACTAAAGACCCACAGGTACCTCTCACTTTACCCGAGCTCCGTCCATGGCTGGCGTGGGCTTTGTATTCATTTGCTTTTCTKTCGCAGTGATAAACATCACAACTAGAAACAGCTTGGAGAGGAAAGGGTTTATCTCAGCTATTTCAGTTGGTAGCCCATCAAGAGAAGAAGTCAAGGCAGGTACCTGGAGGCAGGAACTTGAAGCCTTGCTTCCCAAGGGCTTCCCCAGCCTGCCTTCTCATAGAACCCAGGACCCAAGGGTGGACAGAGCCATAGCGGGCTAGTCCCTCCCACATTGTCGRCCACAAGCCACTCTGATGGCAGCATTTTTTCTCAACTGAAGTTTTCGCTTCCCAGATAACCCTGACTTGGCAAAAAATAAAATAATAAAATAATAAAATAAAGTCCAACAACTATCACAACACCACCACAACCACCACCAACAACAACTAAAAAAACCTAAACAGCACAGGCTTGCTTATATCATAGCAGCCCTGGTCCTGGGACCCCCTTCCACGAGGCTCAGAAAACTTCAAACACCTGTCCTCCAAGGATGGTCCAGCTCAGTCAGTGCTGCCTGGGTCAGAGGAATCAGGAGTCCGTATTCAAGGGGGAACGGGGCAGGGCAATGCATCCAGGCAGCCGGCAGACAGCTTTTTCAATCTTTGAATGCACCACCTCAAAGCTGAAGATCTGGGGGTTGCATGGTCTGAAACGGGCAGGGGTGGAGGATGTCAGGACTGACTCTGGCCTGACTGCCTGGCAGGTACCTGGAGAAGTACCTGGAACACTTCCTGGTATCGGCAGAGCAGCACTTCATGGTCGGCCAGAACGTGGTGTACTATGTGTTTACGGATCGCCCGGAAGCAGTGCCCTACGTGGCCCTAGGCCAGGCTCGCCTGCTGCGGGTGAAACCCGTGCAGCCAGAGCGGCGCTGGCAGGACGTGTCCATGGCACGCATGCCCACGATACACGAGGCACTGGGAGGACAGCTGGGCCAAGAAGCTGACTACGTGTTCTGCCTGGATGTGGACCAGTACTTCACCGGTAACTTCGGGCCCGAGGTGCTGGGAGATTTGGTGGCGCAGCTGCACGCCTGGCACTACCGCTGGCCGCGGTGGCTGCTGCCTTACGAGAGGAACAAGCGATCGGTTGCCGCGCTGTCCTTAGGCGAAGGCGATTTCTACTACCACGCGGCAGTGTTTGGGGGCAGCGTGGCCGGGSTGCTCAAGCTGACCGCCCATTGTGCTATCAGTCAACAGCTGGACCGCGAGCGCGGCATTGAGGCGCGCTGGCACGACGAGAGCCACCTCAACAAGTTCTTCTGGCTGAACAAGCCCTCCAAGCTGCTGTCGCCTGAGTTCTGCTGGGCAGAGGAAATTGAAGGGAAGACAGAGGTCCACCACCCTCGCCTGCTCTGGGCACCCAAGGAGTATACACTGGTGCGAAGCTAGCAGACCGACCCTGGCCAGGCAGGCCCCGGAGCATCWTTGGCCGGAGCATCTTTGGCCCTGAGGGTGTTGAGTCGGATTGTAAAATGTTTCAAAACCTTCAAGTCAATTAGAGCCAGTTATAGTGCCTCTGGAAGGGGGACTTTGGAACTCAGAGGTATTGAAAAGGGATCCTGTGCCTGGGGCCTGTAGACCCTTTGTCAGCTGGCTGGAGAGCTTTTCTCTTCAACCTGATGCAAATTATGGGAAGGCAAGAGTTTTGGCAGCTTTTGTATCCCAGGTGTTTGCCAGCAGGGGAGTGCAGTGAGTATCACTTACTAGGATTAAAACTTCTGTGGAGGCCTTGAGGTCAGGGCCTTCCTCAGCCTTTCGAAGAGGCTGGTGTCTCAGCTTCTGACTGGAGCCAGGTACCAGGGTTCCCAGACCTTGACAATGACYGGTGTTGCAGCTACAGAGCCTTCAGTACCTGCGGCTTGACAGCTGTCTGGAGCCGTTCCTGAGACGGCAGCCCCATCTCTCCATCCTCTGCTTTTGGGGCTCTCTTGTTCGTCATCGGCCCATCGTCGTGAGGCCCCTGTCTGCCTTGGTTCAACCTCCTCTTGCTCCAACATCAAGCAGGCTTCCACTTCTGCAGCTTGGCTGGCTCCCAGACCCAGTGAGCACTTCCCCCTCAGCTCCCAAGCCACCGGCTCACTTGCTGCTGACTTGCTGCTGTTGTGGTGTGGTCARCAGACCACTCTGTTGTTGCTGCCTCTGCCACCACCATTGCTGCGCCGTCTCTTCCCCCATGTTACTGGACAGTCCTCACCCTTGGCAGGGCCATTCAAGGGAAGCCTCTCGTGGGACCTAACAGCTCCGTGTCAGGAAGCACCAGGGGAGAGTGTCAGCCCTCCTCCCCACCCCCACCCCTGTATACTTGCTCACTAAGGGAAGCTGTGTAGCCCTGGCTGTCTTGGAACTCACTCTGTAGACCAGGCTGGCCTCAAACTCTGAAATCCACCTGCCTCTGCCTCCCAAGGACATCTAGTTTTATTGCCTTAAGTGAGATGTTTGAACCAACCCAGCCTCATCTCTCTGGGATACTCCCAGGTGGCCCTTCTGCTAGACTGCCTTTATGTGTGGGAATGACTATGGAGTCTTCTAGAGTTCACAAAGGCTTTGGCAGCAGAAGGTCTCTTTCAAATAGCCATGGTTGTACGGCTGTGCCTTCAGGAGCTCTGACTGTTGTGTGGGACTCTCAAGGTGTCTGTGGGCTGTGCACGACAAGGGGGGCTGSCATGGGGTAGTCAAATTGACTGCTACCGGGCYGTGCGCACCAGGGGGACGTGAACAGCAGGGATTTGAAGAACTTATCATTAACACATGTAATAAGACTTTCGACATTGCCTAAGACCACCCAGGGTCCCAGGAAGGGATGAGACTCTTCCCCCAGCCCCTTTCACCTCTGACCTTACTGTTTCTTTTGACATATTGTGAGGATGGGATCTTCCTTCCAGCCCTGGCCTCTCTCCCCTGGCCGTCGCACAGCTTGTGCATATTTGGGGAATGCTGTTACAAACAAGAAATTTCAAAATGATCCTTAGGGTATTTTCTTCTAGAGAGTGAATATTAAAAAAAGAAAACAATGGAAAAGAAGGAAAGAGAGGAGGAAGAGGAAGAAGAGGAGGTGGTGGCCGAGTCTGCTCATCCATGCCTTCAGTACCGCTCTCCTCTGTAAGAAAGACAGACATGGCGCTGGGGATAGTGCCAGTCAAATAAGCATCCATGTCTTAGGGTTTCATTGCTGTGAACGGACGCCATAACCACGGCAACTCTTATAACAGACATTTCATTGGTGCTGGTTTACAGGGTTCAGAGGTTCAGTCCATTGTCATCATGGTGGGAAGCATGGCAGGGTCCCGGTAGGCATGGAGCCGGAGGAGCTGAGAGTTCTACATCTTGTTCCAAAGACAAACAGGAGAAGACTGGCTCTCGGGCAGCTAGGAGGARGGTCTCCAAGCTCAGCCCCACAGTGACACACTTGCTCCAACCAGGACACACTTCCTAATAGTATTACTCYCTGTCGGCCAAGCACTCAAACACAGGAGTCTATGGGGCCAAATCTTTTCAAACAACTGCATTCTGCTATGCCAGCATGGGTGCCTGTGTTCATATCTTAGGGAACATGTGAAAGCAGGCATACTGGCACATACTTGTAATGGGGAGGCTGAGACAGGATGGTACTGCTTGAAGCAGTGAGCTTCTGGTTCAGTGAGAGAGCCTGTCTCAAAAACTGAGATGAAGAACAACAGAGGAACATACCTGTCGTYGACCTCTGGTCTCTGCATGCACACACATGCACGTACACATGCATATACACACACGAATATGCACACACACATGCACACATGCATATGCACACACAGGTACRCATAYATGCACACRCATGTACACACGTGCACACACATGCCACACTCTTGCAAGGCATTATGTCACAGAGTGGACCGCTTGCCCAAGCTCCTGACCCTGTACTTTAATCTCCATTGCTTTCCAGTAGTAGGGCGGACACTCTATTTATCTGGTCAAATCCTGATGGTGTTTTAGTCTTACACTGTTTGCAAAAAAGTTCCGGTATTGCTTCTGGTATTGAGYAAATTATCCTTTTTGCTTCCCTTTCTTCTACCTACACCAGATGAACAAAAGCCAAGACCTTTGAATTCTAAAAGAGGGGCTGGATGGGCCAAATGTGCTTAAAAGGCAGGTGGGCGCTGGCTGTGAGCTGGCATGGTCCTTCCTCACGTGGGACAATGCTTGTCCTCTCTACCAAATCCTATAACAGTCACCGGTCCTATCTCTGCCCTGCTGGGGTGCTGACTGCGAGTCAGGAAATCTTATGGTGACCCTTCCTTTCCATAAAGTGCCTGTGTGTTGTAACAAGTTCCTTATTCGCGCTGGGTCTTAGTTTATTCATAGGAAATGCGGGAAGCTGGAAGTCCTCCTTGACATGAGGGGGAAGTATGCCACGATGCTCCCTCCCCGTCTCTGCCTGTCNAAATTATCCTTTTTGCTTCCCTTTCTTCTACCTACACCAGATGAACAAAAGCCAAGACCTTTGAATTCTAAAAGAGGGGCTGGATGGGCCAAATGTGCTTAAAAGGCAGGTGGGCGCTGGCTGTGAGCTGGCATGGTCCTTCCTCACGTGGGACAATGCTTGTCCTCTCTACCAAATCCTATAACAGTCACCGGTCCTATCTCTGCCCTGCTGGGGTGCTGACTGCGAGTCAGGAAATCTTATGGTGACCCTTCCTTTCCATAAAGTGCCTGTGTGTTGTAACAAGTTCCTTATTCGCGCTGGGTCTTAGTTTATTCATAGGAAATGCGGGAAGCTGGAAGTCCTCCTTGACATGAGGGGGAAGTATGCCACGATGCTCCCTCCCCGTCTCTGCCTGTCSCCATTGCAAGCAAGGTCATAGAGAGAGATGGGTTCTCCTGGGAACAGAGGAGCCCAGGTTTATAGAGGAGTCAGGACAATGAACAAGATTTTCTAAGACCCAGACTCTGGGRGAGACCCTCTGAGGACTGGGGAGAGTGTGCAGGAAGGGCAGGGTGGAGTAAGATGGTACCTCCTTGGGGACAGTTAGTTGCCTGCCTCTCTTAGAGGCAGGAGTTACAGGTACTTGGCAGCCGAACAGGAAGGAAGGAAAACCCCACCTCTACAGAGATTTCCGTGGTGGCCACCGCTGGCCTTGGGGCCACAGGACTAGCCCATATACTCCCAGCAGAGGGGATGAAAATCAGAATCCTGTTCACTGATTAATCGTCAGCACTACAGCCAAAAGCTAGATGTGGCTAGGTGCCCCCGCTCTGCTGTGCCAGAAGGGTACTGCCCAGAGACTCCAGAGCAGCTCCAGCAGTCTATGGACCGGGGCCTTGGGGGRGTGCAGTGGGAGAGTTGGGGTGAGGTTGGGGTGATGATGCTACACGCCTGGAGCATGTTCAAATGTTTCACACCTACGCGTTGACTCTACCTTACAGCCACCCTACTAAATGGTTATTATTGATCTCATTTGACAAAAGGTGCAATCAGGCATTGAGAGGCCAAACAACTCATTGTCCCACCACCCCCAGCTTACATTCCTGAATGCCAAGGACAAATAGGAAATGAAATATGGCCGGAGACTGAAGACTGCGAGTCTCCGGAACTGAGGCGACCACTGCTCTCAGTCTCCTCCAGTCATTTCTACATGCTCTGCCACCTTTGTCTTCTGTTTGARTCTGGCTGAACACAGCYATCCCGGCACCAGGCCTCAAGGGTCTTCCCTTCGGCTGCCCACCATCTAACTAACTTGGAGTGGAGCAGCAGACCAGAGAGGTGGTATCGTATAATGGCTTGCTGGCAAATACTTAGCAACTGGCTCTTCAGGAAATACTTAGCAGACGGCTCTGTTGGCCAAGTGTTTCCTGCGCCAGCCTGAGGCTCCAAATGTGGCGGCTGGAGCTGGGGAGGCAAAGACAAGCAGATTCTTATGCCCCGGGCTGGCCAGCCCATTCTGTGAGGCYGAGTGAAGTGAGATAGCCTAAGACTGAGAAATTGCACAGAGCCTGAAGAAGGTCACTTGAGGGAAACCTCTGGCCATTGGCCCAAAGCCCATCTTGCCTCCTATTGACCATCTGGTATTTGTCACAGGATGAAAAGTCTGTAACATGAAAAATTTATACCAGAGGATTAGGTCATCGCTGTGACTATCTGAAGCCTTTGGGATTGGTTCGTGGGAAAAGTCTTGATTAAAGCCTAGAATGCTATAGGCAGAGCCCTTGGGAGAGCCTGCTGGGATCTTGGAAGGCCAGAGTGAGGACCAGGCTGTGAAAACGAGACCCTGTGCTCTCTGGGTTTCAGGTGGGAATGGGCACGTTGTGGTGAGAAACTGAAGCCCTCTCATGTTACACTCAGGCAGAGAATTCATCCATCCCCCTGCATCCRCATTCTACAGCACTGATGTTGGCCCTATACAGGCCCAGACGGCACATCTCATCCCAGTTGAGTCCTCTTGTCTCTCTGCATCCTGGCTGCCACAGGGGTGAGCCTCTCCCACTATACACCCCTCTCCCCTCCGGGTTCAAGCCTTAGGCCTAAACTGATGGCCAAGAGGCACTGGACTGAAACCAGAAGCCAGAAGCAATCGGTCCTCCTGTGAATTGTCCCACCCCATCCCAGGTATTTGTCACAGTGACAGAGTCCGAACACACATTCTGGTTCCTTCCTGGGGAGATTACTTCAGATACAGGCTCTGTGATGACCAGAAGCCAAGACACTAGGATCCCTCCACCGGGTCAGCCTTGATCAACTGGGTGGGAATAACTCTTGTAGTTTCCTGCTACTCCTCCTAGACATCAACACACTAACTCCACCATGGAGGAAAACCTATGTGAGTGTAACTTCACGAGCCCTTCCTACCCCAACACTAGAACAGCTTCCACAAACCAGACCCTTGGGGTGGACGACCAGAAGGCGGGGAAACAGGAGGCAGCATACCCAGCTCAAAACGAGAAGTACTGGCTATGTGCACCATCCACACCGTTTAACCGGGAAGATGCTTCTCTTGGCTTGCAGTTCTTCCTGGGGGCACTACATAGCACAAAGCATGGAAACCCACAGTAAGCGGCCCTCGCCTTCCTTCCCAAGCCCAGAGCAGATGCGTGCCAAGGTGGTCCTGCCCGCTCCCCTACGCAGCGCCCTGCACAGCACCAGGCACTCTGCACACGGCCGCCGCCGCTGCCGCCCGGTGGACATACAGTTTATTCTTCACATCAGAGAAATACAAAGAGCRGAGGGGCTGCGTCCCTTGTCTCGCACCCTTAAGTCTTCTCCCACTACGGCTTGTTTGGCTTCATTCCCTTCTTCGAGTAGAATGGAAGCTTCTCTCCGGGAGCCACRGCGTGCCCTCGCCTCCCTGCCACCGAGATGCAGACTGAAAAGCCAACAGACTGTTTTCTCTTTTTTAATAAGGTAACTATTTCTAAATATGGTGGCCTGGAGGTCCCATAGAAAAAAGCAAAGGATGTTAACAGTACTGGAACAGCATATTTACAGGGTAGTAACATGCGGACGAAAGCTACGATACTGAGGATCGGACGACGCAAGTCAAACAAAGGGGTCGGGGTGGGYGGGGGGCTGAGGCACCCCCGCCCCGCCCAGTGGAAAAGAAACCCCAGGAAACGTTAAACTGGTAAATCAATGGCGAGTTAAGGCTTAAAAAGTGTATAAAAATAACACAGTTAATATTCAAACGGACTCCAGATACAGAATATATAGATGAGTTTTGTCTAGTTTTCTTCTCTGGGGGTGATGTGGAAGGGGGCTTCTCTGGGTTCTGTACATAGTTCCTATATACACGGACACGCATGGCTTTCGGATTGGGATATGTCTCGGGGGGCTGGGGGCAGGGTCTGCTCCTGGCTCCTCCTTTGGAGGCTCCTATCCCTGCCGCAGGGCCTGGGGTCTGGGTTGGGGAGTCCTCATCTGTGTCGAGAAGGACAACCCCTCCCTGGGCACTGCACCCTTCTGGAGGAAATTCTGGAAAGGGCACTTAGTCCCAGGCCCCTCCCTCTTCATCCCCCTGCCCACAGTCTGGAGTGGTGGGAGAGGTAGCCGATAGGTTTCCTGGCCAGCACCGAGGTAGACTGGGGTGGTCTTCAGGGCAGCAGGGGAGGGACCAGGTCTCACCTGGCACGCCCCCAACACGTTCCCTGGTCTTGCCACCCAGCCGTCACTGCGCCCTGTGGTCCCGCGGGTCACCAGACCTCTCTCACTTCCGCGCCCTAAAGCCAGGCAGGCCTGGCGGCTGCTGGGCCCTCTGCTCACGAAGGCTCGGGCAAAGCTCAGGCAGTTGGACTGGGTGACAGGGCCGAAGGGCTCACTCCAGCTGTCTCCTGTCTCCTCCCACCTGAGGGAGGGTGTCCCCTTTGAAGTCCAGAACCCCAGGCCTCCCCTCAAGACCTGAGGTTGTGGCYAGAGAAGTTCCCACGCTGCCCTCTGGTTCTCTGTATCCATCTGTCCAGTCCTTTTRAKTTCTCGTTCTTAGCAGCACCAACATTCTGGCCAATAAATATCCTTTTTGTTATTTCCAAAACAAACTTAAAAACAAGAAACAGTGAAGCAAGTGAGGGAGGGGGAACAAAAAGAAAACCCAAACAGACAGGTTCAAAGTGCTCTGAGATCGTCTTTGGATGCCACCAGAACAGTCCAGAATCTTGCAGTTGGCCTGGTTGCCCAGGAGCCGCCAGGCAGGGCTTCTGTGGACCAAGCTTTCTGGCGGGTTGGGGAGGTCGAGAGAGAGCTTGGTGGTTCCTGGAGGCCCCAGCGGGAATTAGGCTGGGAGCTGCCTGGGTCTGTGTCTGCCAAGTGGGCGGGGCGGCGCCGCAGGTGGCTCAGATCAGAGAGATTCGCACCGGGATGCCGGGGGACTCGGTCCTCTGGGGTGAGTGATGGCTCACCAGGTGTTCCACCACTGTGTGTTTGGACATGTGCTTCATCAGGTAGGTCTCCTGTGGGCAGAAGGGATATGCAGAAGCCGTCACAGCAGAGGCTGCAGTTCCCAAAGCAGCCACGAGAGGGCAGCCCACGGCAGCCACAGCCTTGGAACTCAGGTAGACCTTGAGATGGGTTCTAGGGGTTCTATTGATGTTGGGGTGATTCTTTGCTTTGCTGGAGTCCAGTACTGCCCAGTGCTGGCCGGAGGGGTGGGACAAGGCTGACAGGCAACTAGGCTCACCCTCAACAGTTTCCAACCAAGCCCTGCAATCCCNAGAGCAGTGGGGGGACAGCCAGGGACATGCATGACAAGCAAACACGAGAGCCTGACCATGGACTGAACCCTCCATCTTCTAAGTCGACTGGCTGAGCTGTTTTGTCACCGTGACAGAGAGCTATAGTGTGTCCCTTCCTCAGAAGACCTTGTTTGGACTGTCCCCAACTTTGTCTCCTCAGACTCTCTACTGTGTCTCCAAACCGTGGTTCTCACCCAGACAAAGGGGCCGCCCCTCTGCTGGACGGACGCAGTGTCTGGACACGGTTCTGGTGATCTCATCTCGGAGAGGAGAGGTTGCTACCCAGTGGGTAGACTCACAAGTTGACATCTTACCAAGAACAAGGACGTGTCCAGCCCCAGAGGAGMATCYTGCTCAGGGCCCCTGGGRCTAAATCTGGGCAGTCAGATCTGCTTTGTTTTGTTTGTTTGTTTTTGTTTGTTCRAGACAAGGTTCCTCTGTGTAGCCCTGGCTGTACTGGAACTCACTCTGTAGACCAGGCTGGCCTCGAACTCAGAAATCCGCCTGTCGCTCTCTGCCTCCCAAGTGCTGGGATTACAGGCGTGCGCCCCCACCGCCCGGCCAGCTCTGCTTTGAAACAGTAACCGCTGCCTGCCCGTAAAAGCTTCCGTGTGATTATGTATTTAATCCCTGCCTCCATCAGTCGTCCCTAACTTCCCTATCTGATCTGCGTTTCCTGTCTCAGTGTCTGGCTGGGTAGTCAGCGGACACTGGAGAATGASTCACTGGCTCGCTGATACTCCTGTTAGCCAGTAGCCTTGTAAATAACCACTCAATAGTGAGAGGAGCTGACACTCGTGAACACTCTTGGCTATGGTGGTCTGTTACCAGAACAGTCAAAGGGCTAGAAGCGTGCACATAACTGAGTTACCTGAGTACCCAAGGCTCCCCTCTGGAGGATTTTCCCACCCAGGAACCCTTTCTAGTCCTTTTCCCTGAAGGATAGGTAGCTCTGGCTATGGTACTCTGCCCCCTGCTGGACTCGTCAGGGATTGCAGCTGGCCCAAGTAGGAAGCTCGGGCTAAGAAAGAGAATCCCAGGCCCACAGGCCTGCCTCTAGGCTCTGGAACTTGGTGTCAGGCAGCAGGACTCACCGAGGTGTAGGCCCGCCCGCACATGCTGCAGCAGTAGGCCTTGGCGTGCTTGATGGCGTGGGCGGAGAGGTGGATCTGGAGGGAGGCGGAGTCTGAGTAGGCCCGGTARCAGTTGGGACATTTGTAGGGCTTGTCCTTATTGTGCTGGCGCTGGTGAGACTGTGAAGAGCRMGGCAGGGGGTTGTGAGGCGCTGACTCTACCCCACATCCCACCCCCTTCTTGGCCACCTGGAACGGGGCCACAGCTGGGAGTCAGGGTGGGGGTGGGACAGCCACCTGGAGATTGGGACCCTGGAACTGGGCCGCGGCTAG